>VZSC01008709.1:101852-116878 GCA_013398225.1 Steatornis caripensis
CCCCCCCCAATAAAAAACCCCCCACAAAAACCCAGAACAATGACACCCCCCAAAACCAACAAAACAAAGAACCCCACCAAAAAACCCAAATCCAAACCCTCACAACCCCTTTTGTTTAGAAATTTGGCAGTGTAAATATGTGTGACTAAACAGCACCTGTTTTCCTCCGCAGTCTTGTGTCATTTTCCACACTGATGTAGAAGATCTTTAAAACTTAAAATTATTTAAAAATTTTCATAGAACTGTTTACTTGGGTTTCATAGTACGTTGCCGTCCACAAATGCTTGTTCTCAATACCTTTATGCTTGCTTTAGGTAGTACTTTGGAATTTTTTCCATCTCCCACCCCATCAATGCCACATTCTTTGGTACCACACAAGTTCTTTCCCATGTGCTGGTCTCAGTGCCGGAGGCAGAATGACAGTAAATGTGCAAGCACCTGCTTAGGAAGGTCTGTTGCATTAGAACGTTATTGCTCTAGAAGCAACAATGATAACCAGTTTCTCTGGTCTATTATGGTATCTGGAAAAAAAAAAAAGAAGCAAATGGCTATACCATATCATGCTTCCTGTCTACCTTCCAATTTTAAGCTTGTATATTGAGATACAAGATTGAATGGTTTCTGTTTTGAATAAAGTCTGTTTAGGAACTGATTCAGTTGCTACTGTATTGAGAGGTTTATTCCTTGAGCTGGTTATCTGAACTGCTTGACTGTTCTGGGATGATACGCTGCTCAAAGTCAAGCGTATGAAATCTGGCCCAACAGTAGTGTCTGCCAGTAAATACTTTATCCGTGAAATTCTGTGCTCTTGGAATTGTTGTAGCTGTTAATAGAAATTGTAATTTGGTCCATGACTTTAAGCGAATACGTGCTCTGGAACTTTACTGCTATGATTTAGTTTCTATTGTAGAGAAATTGCAGGAACTTAGACCTTGAAAAGCAGAGAATCCAAGATCACATGCATTTGAATGCAATTATTTTGTCTAATTTGCTATTGATTTGTCTAATTAACATATTTTGTCTTTATTCTGCATACAGTTACATGAACCTGTTTGCTCTTAATTCTTTGGAACTTAAATAATTGTTTTTCTGGGCTCTAATTATTTGGTTTTTGTTCCTCTGTCCTTATCTGTATGCTTGACCATAGCTTCAGTGTGTCAGATAATAGAAAGAGAGTTTGAGTTTAAATTTACTTCTATTCTGAGGGCTTATCTTCCAGCAAGTTTAATAAAGTATGTTATTGATGATAGTAGGAAAGAGGGTACTCTTTACTAAGGATAAAGAGGAGTATAATCTGATTTCCAGTTTCAGTAAAAGTGTGTAGCTTTACTATTCAATTAAAGGACATAGAGGCATTTCTCTCTGATGTTGCTATAATACCCAGGTTGTCTTAGTTTTTATTCCCTGATCTGTCATGACTTCCCAAGGTTGGTCGAGGAGATGAGTTTAGTCGCTTTCATATTGAGTGAGGTGGGTGAGTGGCATCAGTGTGGAGTTTTGCTATTTGGATATGATGACTTCAGTAGTACCACATGCAGCATAAAAATCGTGAAGCATTTATGTATTTTTATTTTTTTTGTTGTACCTTTGGTAAGTCTAGTTATCCTTCTCTACATGAGATTTACCACTTTTTCACAATGCCTATTTCCTTTTGCCTTCATGCAAAAAGCTGTTAATAAGATTACGTTGACTACTCCTAATTATGTTAACTTCATTTGAAGCAAATGCAAATAGCACAAGTACTGCAGTTACTTAGTTATAAAACATTGAAAACCAATTGTCATAAGAAATCTGTAGTAATTTCAAAAGTTCAAATGAAAGCTGATGGAACCAGATGCAATTACGTATATCTGCAATGGTGTAATTCACTGTATTGTTTTAGCTTACAGTAAATCAGCATAAAGTTCTTTGGACAACAAGAGATTGTAGTAAGTCTCTAAAGCGGAACTAAAGTAAATTGATGGTTTGTTGCACAAACTTGTACTGTGTACTTTGGAAAGAAAGATAATGAGTTCTGGGAGAGAGGATGGTGGCTGCAGTCTTCCACTGCCTAAATTTACTTTGAATATGTTAAAAGTGTAGGTGTTCTTGAGTCTTCCTGTTTGCTTTTTGGATGTCTAGCACAGCATATCTTTTGAGAAACTTAGAGGTCAGGGATGTAGTATACTTTATTAAATGTTTTCCACATCATCTGAGTCATGTTGGTAGCTCTGTTAGCCGCTGCAGTGTCCTGACAAGGCAGGCAAGAGGATTCTTTATTTTTGTTTTGCTGTTCTCCCCCTGCCCCTTGCCTGTGTATGAGGAGACAGAAAGTGTATTGAGTTAAGAAGCATGGTTCAAATCTTACCTGTTTTATCTCTTTGCACTGGTGCACCTCAGTCTGGTGTTGTAGGGGATATGTATGATTTCCTCAATTTATTTATAAAATTGTATGAGCTACTTTTAGGCAAGGTTAGTAATCAAGCCCAAGCCTATAAATGGAATGTTTAATCTCTTTGGTAATAGCAGTAATCTTTGTCAGATGGAAGGGGTCACATAAACTTCTCCATTGACTTTTTAGCTAGGTAATAGACTTCACTCACCTGTGAATTACTGAAAGAACCTACAGTTTCTGCTCCAGAGTGATATGCTTTGCAGTCTGAAAGGTGTGAGTTATGTCCTCTATGGCTGGACCACATTGTAGATTAATGTTTTAGTTGAAAAGATAGATGTCTGTATTGGGATGCTGAAATCCAAGAGAATAGTAAGCATGAAGTATTGTACATGGTTGTCCAGTAGCATGAATTCAAGAGAGAAAATTAGGATTCCTCTTACACACAAAGATTTTTCCTCTATTGCATGTGTTGTGCTTTCACATAGCGAAGTACACTTCTATTCCAGGCATTTCACATATAGCAAGTGACTGAATTTTGTCTTTATGTAATCTTGGAATATAAAACTGACATGCCAGTTTGTGGTAGTCTTCGTTTCACATGGCTTAAGCTATACCACTCCCTTTTGTAAACTAGAAGGCTTCCTGTAACCCTCAGTTTCCCACAACGTTGCTGCTGAATGATTTGCTGCACTTAAAATGGTAGGGAAGGATGAGACCAGAAGTACTCAGTGTGGTAGTGGTAGCTTAGCAAAGGTGATGTCTCTGATCCTTTGGCAACAGAAAATCTCCTCTGTGTTGTATTCCCTTGGTCAGCTATGCAAAAGCTGGACCTTTGCCTATTCAGTATTAGTGTTTTTTCCTCCAGGAAACTGGAACTGATGGTTATCTGAAATAACTGTCAGGCTTGTGCTCTTCCCTTGTGTTCTTCCCTAAGCTGCCCTTGGTGGATGGTATATCAGGGTATGGCTCTTTCCTTATAAAATTTCAGGAGTTCATTCAAGATTATCAGTTTTAGGGAGAATTTAATGGTCAAGTTCCGTGGAGGTTAAAATTGCTAGTAGTTCCTGATGCAACACTACTGATAGAACTAAATTGTGCTTTCAAGACTAGGTGTGAGATGTGAATACAAAGTATAAAGATAAGAGGGATCTTATATAAAAGGAATTAATCCTGTATTTGTTATTAAGGGCAGTGGGTCTATTTTAAAGTTACAGCCAAGCACAAAATTTTGCATCTCTATTAAGTATTGTCCCTGCTCAATAAACCTTTTGAGTATGTGTTGGAATCTGAAGCATGTGCTTAACTGCTTTGCTGAATTGGGGCCTTCATTACCAAATTGCAGGTGTACCTTAGCTTAAGTTTTTAAGGGGGGAAAAAAAAGTGAAACAATGCTTATTTGTTCTGTTCAGTGTAGTTGGTTACGTTAATGGAAAACATCAGAAATGCTGTGCTGTTGCTGTGCTGTGCAAAACAGTTTTAATGTAGTTAATGGCTTGAGTGTTCAGTAAGAGATAGGGTCCAGTTAAGAATTAACATGCAGTGATGCAATTAAAATTTTAAAAATGGAAGTGAGATTCTACTTTTTTGTGCATAATATTATTGTAGGATGAGGCTTTTAAATGTTTTCCTCTTTAAAAGTGTATTTCAATGATATTTTGTAGTTTCTTATGTGGCTATTGGAGCTTTTATTATATCTGTACAATAGCTAGGACTCTGTAAACATTTCCATAATAAACTTCTCTGTATACTAGAGCCTCATAAAAAATTAATTTGGGCATAAAAGTGGTGTACTGGTCTGCCAGAAACCTTGTGTTTTAAGAATAGATAAGATTATCTTTAAATAATTTAGAGAGAGATTTAGAAAGAAACTGACGAAAAAGTGTGCTGTACCTAACTCATTCCTGAAAAATATTTGTTCAATATATTCTTTGATAAAGAAATTAAAAACCACTTAACTGGACAAACTAGTTTGGTGCTAAACTAATCCTAGTATACTCAAATACGGAACTTCTGCTTTAAGTCTGTTGCTACACGAAATGTTCATGCATGTAATGTAGATAAAGCATTAGTACCCTATTTTCAGCTACATCTCATAGGTTTGAGAACTCACCTGGCTTCTTTAGGTTTCTTTTTTCTAAATTTAAGTGGACAAAGGGGTTTGAGTGTTTCTTCACTAAACATGTTTTCTCAGTCTCTGATAATTTCAGTTATTTCCTTCTGGGAAGTCTCCCGTTAATCTACACATTTCCTAAAGAGTAGTGTCCAAAGGTGGGCACATTGCTCTTCAGCCTTTGAAGAAAGCAGGAGGGTTATCCTCCTGTGTATTCTGTGGTGCTTAGTTCTTTGATGTAAGTACGTATACAATGGCTACTGTATAGAGGCTGTTAAATAGAGTACTATTTAACAATTCCTTAATTGTTTCTTTTGCTGGCTCCCTTGGCGAGAAGAAAGTGTCACAATAAACAGAAGAAGAAAAGATGTTTAGAAAGGAGAAGAATAATGATTTTTTAGTGCACCTGTAAGATATAAGTCTGTATAACATTGTCTTGTATCGGTTTTGGTATGTAGACCTGTAAAATATGCTTGTCTGTAAGATAAGATACCTACAAAAGGTCTGTGGTCTGTTAACAATGAAATAATTATTTAACCGTAAAACCTGGCTTTGCTGCACTGGCATTTTACTGAAAACCAAGGTGGCTGAGAGCTATTGATTCGTACTTTAGTTTTGTATGAAAATTTTCAAAATGAAGATTTGGTTTATTTTCCTGATACTTTATTCCATCTGGAGTTGGAGAAATAAGCTGAAGGATTGTCTGTATTTTTACTGGCTATGCCCCTGCCCCGATGATTTTTCTGTTGCAGAATAACCTCAATGTTTCATGTGGGAATTTTGTGCTCCAAAGCAGAACCGCTCATGCAGATGTGCTTTCCATTCAAAAAGTCAATCAGCACTGTATAAAATACATCAGTGTAATAGGGTTTGTATTACTGTGGTGCTACCCGTGTAGTTTCAGTAGTCCAAAACACCTTTGGCACACTGAAGTCCTTTGTTACCTGTCGCAAATGTGGGCCTGTAACATGCTATAGGAATTGTACACTAGAGGGCTTTTTTCCTTTGCCCACCAACATAAAATTAGCTATAGCTACATTGTGCTAAATGAGACCACCAGATCTTTGCTCGTCTTTGTGAGACATTCCCTTATTTAAAATACTGGACTATGATGAGACATAGGAGAGAAAAGCAGTAAAATAAGGTACATTCTAGCTTACTATAAATGCTACGAAGTCTTTATTTTTACTTAGCAATGCTGTAGAGGAGCTGAGTAGTTGCTTCTCATAGCAGCCTGTCTTCCAACCAAGGCAAATGTCACAAGTCTAGATTCAGTAGGTGTTTGCTTGCATGTTTGTTAGCTTGATTTTCTTTAGAAGTTCAATTTTATTCTGTTTTTTTTTTTTTGACCTTTACATATATATGTATATTAGTATAATTTGCAGGTAACCAGGACATTTAGGGTATGGTCTGGGATAACAATAGATACGTTTAATAGAAAGTTTTGGTGTTTACTAGATTATGGTTTCAAATCAGTTGGGTTTTATGTAATACTGAGTATGTCTGTGGCATTTTAGAGTAAAGTTCAAAATAAATGTTGTGTACTGTGAAAGACGTAGACTTTTTAGTAGGTATAAATCTTCATATTTTCATTCAGGGTTTGACCTCGGGTGGATACATAGGTGTGAGGATAGATAGGCTGCAGTTTTCTTTTTGTCTCTGTTGGATATAAACTGAAATCCCTCAATGATATTTCCCATAGGAAGATGTGAGAAATCAAATGAGGAACATAGTCCCTTGAAAATGAGAGTAAAAGAAAAATAGAGTTGAAAACCAGCCAAATATTGCGAGCAATATTTGCATATGCATTTTTAGCAATTGTAAATTAAGGCTTAATGTACAGGTGAAGTGGAATGTGGAGTGAATCTGAAGAAATAAAATGTGAGAGTCCCAATTTCTTGCATATCTCTTTCTCTTATGTTTTAGCTGAGAAATAGAAAGGAATTAGCTTCTAGCAATGAAGTAGTTGATTGAAGCCTGAAAAAAATTACATATATGTTTTTTTTCTACTTTCCTAGTTGTTTTTCATTCATTGCCTAGTACTCTAACAATGCTGAAGATTTCAGACATGTTCTGCAGATGACAACTAACCTGTTTGTATTTACCAGACATAAAATGTTGGCATTGTGTTATCTAATGCTGTTCCACAAATATTGGAAGGATAACCAACTAACTTATTTTTCTGTTGTCTTCAAAGGGAAATCAGAGATGGCTTCAGAAGAAAAAGCTTCTATCCTTCTCATTACGTGAGAGCACGATCCCCTCATAAGAGGGACTCTCCTTTCTTCAGGGAATCACCAGGGAGCCGAAGGGATTCTCCACACAGCAGATCTGGTTCTAGTGTCAGCAGCAGGAGCTACTCTCCTGAAAGAAGCAAAGCCTATCCTTTCCACCAGTCCCAGCATAGCAGAAGTATGTCATCTTTACATAAAAGAAATATTTCTTCTCAGCAAGGTAATGCTGGATTAATGATGAGAACTGGTTAGTGAGGTGAAACTCAACTCACTGTATTAGCCCTTTTTCTTTACATGCTGTGTTTTATAATGAGAAAACTAGACATTTTGTACCAATTATGTGTTGTCTGCTCTTTGACTGTTTCTTTGCACTCTCTGTTCCCTTCTGTATTTAATATGGGAGTTTGTAGATGTTATTTCAGTTGCAGCTCTAGACTGGCTGTAGGAGTTTCAGCTGAACAGCTTTTTCTGGTATCATATGTTATTTTCCTTTTAGCATCAACTGCTTCTGTTACTTCTTTTTGTGCTTCATTGGATTCCCTTACAAGAAACTTATGCTGTTACCTATAGCAGATGAAGACTTTTCTTCTTGCAACCAGGAGAAAAGAGGGATTAAAAAAAATGGAGAAATTAAAGACATGCTGCTACTTGTCACATTTTCTAAAAATGTTCTTAGAACTGTATTATTAGGGTTTTGAAACTGGTTATTTTTTAGCAATTTCAGCTCATTGTCTCAAATTTCGCTTTCCTAAAAGAAACATGAAACATCTCAGTTAAGTCTATACTCTGTATGTTCTACCTCTTCAAAGCTTGGCTGTTAATCTTCCTCAGAAATCTAATGAATCATTTGTTTTGCAAATATTTAAGGTTAAATAATGAAAATTAAAAAAAAAAACAAGGCAAAATTGCTTTTTTCAGTATACTACAGTCTTAGCCACTGCTGTGTGTACAGCTTATGTAAATTAATCCGATCTGATTTGTCATTCTGCAAATACTTTCTAGTGAACTATACAAACCTACTGTTCATTTTGGCAGCTTTTTAAAAATCAATTATATATTTTTTTAATTCACTGTTTTGTTTTTTTTTTTTAATTCACTGTGTGTTTCCAGAGTGATATACTGGACCATTATTTAGCACTTCTTGCCAAAAAACGTCTTGTGGAGTTTAGTTAACATTGGTTAAATATTGAGAAATCATTTTGCTCCTTGTAGAATACAGATTATCTTTCTAGCTCATCATTGCAATTCTTTTAACATTTTGTAGCAATACTCAGTGAACATGAATTCCTGTAAGTGTAGGAGAGGAAGAGAGAAATATACTCAACTAAACTTGCAGAAGTGTTGTACATGTGCAGATCACCAACCTAGTGGTCTTCTATGATGGAGCGACTGCATCAGTGGACAAGGGAAGAGCTACGGAGGTTGTCTGTCTGGACTTCTGTAACGCCTTTGACACGGTTCCCCACAACATCCTTCTCTCTAAAATGGAGAGAGATGGATTTGATGGGTAGACTGTTTGGTGCGCGAGGAATTGGTTGGTTGGTCATATCCAGAGGGTAGTGGTCAACGGCTCAATGTCCACATGGAGATTGGTGACCAGTGGTCTCCCTCAAGGGTCCGTATTGGAACCGGTACTGTTTAATATCTTCATCAATGAATAGACAGTGGGATCGAGTGCAGGTTTGCAGACAACACCAAGCTGAATGGTGTGGTTGACACGCCTGAGGGATTTGATTCCATCCAGAGGGACCTAGACAAGCTCGAGAAGTGGGCTCCTGTGAACCTCATGAGGTTCAACAAGGCCAAGTGCAAGGTCCTGCTTCTGGGTCGGGGCAGTCTCTGGTATCGATACAGGCTAGGGGATGAAGGGATTTAGAGCAGCCCTGCTGAGAACGACTTGGGGTACTGGTGGATGAAAAGCTGGACATGAGCCGGCAATGTGTACTTGCACCTCAGAAGGCCAACCATATCCTGGGCTGCATCAAAAGAAGCAGGTTGAGGGAGATTATTCTGGCCCTCTGCTCCACTCTGGTGAGACCCCACCTGCAGTACTGTGTCCAGCTCTGTGTTCCTCAGCACATGAAAGGCATGGACCTTTTGGAGCGGGTACAGAGAAGGGCCACAAAAATGATTAGAGGGCTGGAGCACCTGTCCTGTGAAGAAAGACTGAGAGAGTTGTGGTTGTTTAGCCTGGAGAAGAGAAGGCTCTGGGGAGACCTTATTGTGGCCTTCCGGTACCTGAAGATAGCCTATAAGAAGATGGGGACACTTTCTAGCAAAGCCTGTTGGACAAGGGGTAATGGTTTTAAACTAAAAGAGAGTAGATTTAGATGAGATATAAGGAAGACATTTTTTACGATGAGGGTAGTGAAACAGTGGAACAGGTTGCCCAGAGAGGTGATAGATGCCCCATCCCTGGAAACATTCAAGAAGGTCAGGTTGGATGGGGCTCTCAGTAACCCGATCCAGTTGAAGATGTCCCTGCTCACTGCAGGAGGCTTTGGACTAGATGATCTTTAAAGGTCCCTTCCAACCCAAACTATTCTACAATTCTATGATAATTACGAGGAACAGGAAAAAAGTTTTGTGAGAAACCATAGAAAATTTTGGAATCTTTCAGAGGTTTTCTAAAATTTTGAGCTTACTTCTATCACATTTGTAGTATTTTGGCAGAATAAACAGTAGTGGAAGTAGCGAAGTAGAAGCAGACATCTTCCCAAACCAGAAGAGATGCTGGTGAAGAGAGGAAGTGGCATTTAGATCTGTGACTTTGGGGATTTTTTTCCAATTGCATGATTAAATACCTCTTCCCATCATCTTTAAATCAGTTTTAAGAGACTAAATGGCTTGTACACTGGGTTATTTCTTTGTAACTGCCTCTTCCTTGGAAAATAGTACTACTAAACTGTTTCTCTACGTGACTGAGTTAAATTGGCCTGTTCGCAAGATATAAATGGCTTAAATAGTACTTCTAGAATCGTGTTTGAATGTGAGTTGTCTTAGGTAAGCTCATGTATTACATATTTAAAAGGAAGATAAAGTGGAACGCTTCTATGTCAGCAGTACATTTTAGCCTGTACTTAAATGGATTTACAACATGCAAAGTATGTACTATTTTGTGCAGAACTTATAATACAACATCTTTTTAAATATCCTAACGCTGTTTAAAATCATGCTTTCTGAATCAGTTTGGCCTGATGACTTCCATTGAAAGAGGAGTATCCCATGCTCTCCAGCTCTTCGTAAATTAAGATAAATACAGGATTTGAATAAAGCAAACTGAGGAGACATAAAGAAGCTTGGAAAAAGGAGGGAAGGGGCTCATGGGAAGGGACAGGCATTCAGCCGTGGTGGGAGAGCATGGAGAGAATCAGGGTGGTGTATTGCTTCACTGGGCTAGTTGGTAAGGGATCTGTAGAGTGGTATGCCAAGGAGATGCAAGAAGGCAAGTAGTGATGCTTGGGAAGTGTCACGTTCAATTGGTTTGTGAGTTCAAAATAGCCACACACATTCTCAAAAAATGGCTGAATAATGTCTGCAGATTGAATGGTGGTTTCTCTTTCTCCTTAACTTCGAATAATGTACTGCCACTTGTATCAGCTTATTTAATCTATTTAAGTACAAACATATAATCCAATCAACTGAGATGATAAGAATCCAGTGTGATGAGGGAGGCATGTAGGAGGCAGAGTTAGAGTAGTCCGTAAATTTAAAAGGTGGTAGCTCATGGGGCTGAAAAGCAGGTATCGCGGGAGCAAAACTTCTGTGTAACTTGGTGGTGTCAAGGGAGACGTACTGTGCTTTGGGAGGTGTGACAGATTAAAGACATGATTATTTCTATCTTCATGTTTTTGGCCTTGTCGTATACTTTATATTTATAGGAACTTTTAATTTTTCAGTTTTTCTTTTTGCTATTTCTTTTCTTTGTTAAAGAGGTTTTTTTAGTTAAAGGTAATTTGTAATTCATCTTTCTTTTATGGCCACTAGAAATTCTTAAATAAGGCTGCTTGCTGTGTTTTTAAATATGCTCTCTATTTAGCATCACCTTCAAATTGAGGGTTAAAGTGCAATTTGGAATGTTTACTTTTGCCAGAGTAACTTCAACTATTTTCAGTAGCATTTTTGAAAGACCCATCAGTAGCTGTGAAGCGTTTTGCATTAATCAGTAGGCCTTGAACATCATAGCAGTAACTCACTTGCCTCTTACAAAGTGTAGAGATGAGCAGGTGTTTGATCTTTGCTTTCTATTATGTCTACACTATACATACGGTATGAAAATGTGGGGAAAGTGTAGAAGACCAACTTTTCAAATACCTCTTGAACATTTCCTATTGTTAAAAGTATGCATTTTGCATAGACTTTTCCTTACATTTTTTGCGAAGGTAGTGGTATTTTAAAACACACAGCATGATGCAGTCTTATTTTATGGCGTTGAGCAAAAAAAGCAAATAACTCGGCTATTAGGAGTGAGTTGCCATGTTTGCTCTTTATTGCTTCGACTCGTTAAATTAAAGCCATATTTGTTTATAGTTCTACTAAAATAATTTATATCCCAATTTTCAGAAGTACTTGATAGATTTTTTTAATTAATCCCTTTCTTAATTGTATTGTTACAAATTTAATGGAAGCCAAGGTAAGTCTGTGTTGTTTTCCACTTGTGAACAGTCAGCCATTTCCCAGTGAGTGTGAGTAGTCAGTTTAATTTAGGCCTACTGACGACACACTCCCTTTTTGTATTTACCTTTTGCCGATCCCTTAGATGTAATCCATGAACCGCAGGCTGAAAACTAGTAGGTTACACTGCAACCAGTTTTACTGCTGCAGGCTGCCTGTAACTGGTCGGTGGCAAGGCTATGCACAGACTGTGATTAGTACGGTGTATTTGAATTGTCATTTTGCTGATTTTAACCCTTAGAAGAAAAACACTGATAATACAAAGAGCATCTAGCCTGTGGTTGATACAATACAGGACTGTTTCCTATGGCAGGGCTTTTCAACATACTGTGGCCTGCTAAACCTGTTCCTACACTGCCTGTTTTCCTGGAGTGATTGACTGGTGTTTAATATTTCACGCTTTTATATTATTACAGGAATATTAAAAAGTAAAACCTCATCATCTTGCCAAATCATATGGATACACCCTTCCAGTTAATGTTGAAAACAAAGGACAATGGGTTTTCCTAAATATGTGAAATAATATAGCTATATCTCTCCTCTCTTTGTAAAGAGTAGAAAGGTTTATAAATATCAGATGGTGGAGTGTGTAGATTTCATGTCTGACTTGAGTGAATTTCACTGTAATTTTTCTAAGCCAACAAGTATGTTTGCAATGTATATCTTTAATATAATTTTACAGTCATTGATTTTTTTCTGAATTGTAGGTAAAGAGAGGACGTCCATTCAGTCACTGAAAACATCAAGAGATGCATCACCTTCAGGCTCCACAGCAGTACCCTCATCAAAGGTGAATTTTCTTTTTGAGTACTTCTCGCCATGGTTTCAGATTGCTCGTTGTTGTTGCATTTTTTTCCTCCGTTGGAAGGCAATGCTGTATGCAGCTGTTAAGGAAAGGAGCATCTTGAATTGCTTTGCAATCCAGGAGAGGTTTCCCTTATCTGGCAGGAAGGTGCTGATAATACTGTGTATCTCACGATGACACCAACAAACCTTTTTATTCTGCATTTATGGTCTTGTTTTAGGAGAAAGGTAGTTTTGTATGTATTTAAAATTGTCATTTTCCAAAGTCCGAGTGTGCTAGAATAGGAACGGCAACAAGAAAAATGAGGAAGCAGTTTTTAGGAGCAACAGATCAGTTGGACAAGCCTATACTTGCGCTGAACTCCATCCTTCAGTGGTTCCTAAGCTGTGACTGGATTTGGAAACAGAGTGGTGAAGTGTCTGACTGACTGAGAAGATAATGTGAATAGCAATGTTGACTTCGAAGCCGGGCTGCTCGAGGATGTGGCAAGACTGATAGCATTTACTTGAGAAGGGAGCCACATGGCAAGACAGTTGGTAAATGCTGTTTTGTGTTCTAAATGATGCTGTTTAATTTCTCATCAAAATAATCTTGTGGGCTGAGCAGCAACTACATAGTCTTGCTAATTAGTTAAACGGACAGACCAATAAACACTAATGAACAATCAGCATTCAGTATTGTTCTGGCTGTCCTGTGGCAGCAAAAACATTTTCATATCACAAACTGCTTGCCTGTAAATTGTATTTGAGTTTAAAATGAACACTTCTACAGGAGTAGTTTCTCTAAGTTGTTGAGAAATACTTTAATGAGAAATAAAGAAACAATGTAGTATATTGTTCTAGGTGAATAAGGTCCTATTAAAAACTAGCATTGGCCCTAAGTAGCATGGTGTACTAGCCTTGTTCTTGAGGTCTTTTTAATAAATGCAGTGGAATGCTTAAACAAAAAAAAAAATTGAAAGAAAGAAAGGTACTTTTTGTTGTGAGAAGGTGAGACTGAAGGAAATAATTAGGTGGGGAAAAAAATGAGGCTCTGGTTGGGCTATGTCATTCTAAGTACTTACCCCTTATGCAGTTCTTTTAGAACTGCTGTGCTAGGCATTAACTGATTGCCAATGTCGTTAAGG
This sequence comes from Steatornis caripensis, assembly GCA_013398225.1. Taxonomy (NCBI): domain Eukaryota; kingdom Metazoa; phylum Chordata; class Aves; order Caprimulgiformes; family Steatornithidae; genus Steatornis; species Steatornis caripensis. Next base: position 115,176 of record VZSC01008709.1, read on the forward strand.
AGGGAGGCAAGTAATGTATTTGCAGCGATGTAAATAAGGAAAGTAAGATAAAAACTGTTATGCACAAGTTACACTGACTTGGATTATAAAATGAACTTTATAATTAGGTCACCTATTTTGCCTACAGACTCAGCATACTACAGCTTAATACCAAATCTTTGCTTAATACAAACCTTCGAGAACAAGGAGACATTGCAAAATCTCTTGCTTTCATATTAATATGCAGTCTGAACTTGAACTATAAAGTATTCTTTAAATGCTTTGCTTTTTTCTTCAGTCAGGTCTGATCTATGCTGTGTTGGGTTTTTGCCAGCAGTTCGCATATATCTGCTGGCAGTGGATATCTACTTCATGTAAGCTACACAAAATGAAATTTCTTGTTTGTTGGAAATAATTACTCCAGACAACAGAAATATTTATTGGGTATGCATCAGCTGCAGAAATGAAAGCTCCCTTTTATTGCTTTTCTCTTGAAGTCCTGAAATCTGCTTATGCTGTGCTGTCTTGTGTCAGTGGAGCCTCTTGGGGTGATTGCTGGGTTACACTGGCCAGTTAAGTTCTAGAAGTACTTCACTGACATAGAAGCATCGACAGAAAAAGTCTTGGCAAAACATGACGAACATCTCTAGGGCCAGGATCTTACAATCTGCTTAGACCTGAGAAATTGCTAATGTACTTTATTTTATAGATTAAAGGAGAAAATTTTCAGTGCTCTAATTTAGATTTGAAATACTTACAAAGGTACATGCTTCTGCAGCAATATCTCTTTTCACTGTAGTAACTGTATGCAAGTCTGAAAAGGTATTCTTATCTGTCTTATGATTAATTTTTTACATATTCATGCATGTGAATTAATACATGTTGGTGTTATCTGATCTTAACCCCCTGTTTAATTGACTACGGCATTAAAACTTTTGTGTTGCTCTTTAATAGCTGTCTGGACTGCAAGCCTAGGAGGCTGTATCCAACATAATTAGAGCAAAAGGCAGATGTGTGAGGCAGGGAAAGCTTCCCAGCACAGATAGCAGAAAATTGGCAGGTTTTTACTGTTCTTGTATTATGCATAAGGTAAAAAAAAGAAAAAAAAAAAAGAATCTCTGTTTTGAGGCAGGGGGATGAAGTTCGGTTGTTTTTTACTAGATATACTACGTTGTTTATTTCTTGCAGGTTTACAGCCAAAGTAAATATGTACTTGTTCTTCAGTTGTAGTGTACCTGTGGAAATAACATTACTTTATTACATAAAATGCGCTCAGGATTTTTTAATACATATTTATTGCCATGTGGCCTATAGAATTGAGTTTAGTGAGATTAAATTAAACAGATTCTTTTTGCTGTATTCCAGTAGGTACTAGAGAGAGGTTAGTTTCTGTTTATGGCTTGTGAAAATATTGTATGTCTTGTGAGATTTTATTTATCTTCGTTTCACGCAAAGCTGAACTGATGATGACAAAGATACTTTTCTTTTGTTATTATCAGCCAGGGCTACATTTGAGCAAATTTACATAATTTGGAGTGAAATAACAAGAAGAGAGGGAGTGTTGGGTTTTTTTGTTGGTTTATGTTTGGTTTTTTTGTCCATCTGATTGCTAAGATGGAACAGGCATTGGGTGGAAATGGTGACAACTTTTTTCGGGCAGTAGGATTTCTCTACCTTTTTTAGATACCCATCTTAGTGTTGCAGTTTTTAATACCAGAGTTCTG
>VZSC01008709.1:117020-152777 GCA_013398225.1 Steatornis caripensis
TGGATCCTTCTGTATATACAGTTGATTCAAATGAAATACCCATGTATTGGGAACAAGTTTTATAAAGCGAACTATTCCTAAAATGGTTTTGGTCTGTGGGTATTTGTCATTGTCTGTTGCTCTGTTAGTAAAAGCCGAATTGTATTCTTAGAGATAAATCAATTTTTAAATATTATTTATATGAGTATTTCCATCCGAAAAGGTAGATTAAAAGGCTCATAAAGCCATGACTGACTATTATAAATGACCAGTGTTCCCCCAAATAAAAAAATAATTAATTTTAATGGAAGCAGCTGTGATCATTTAAAGTATGTATAAAATACTTTCTCTCCTTAATTAGCTTAGCTTTTATACCCTACGTAGTATTTAATAGTTTAGTTTAAATTTGTTACAACCTTTTATGCCTGAAAATCACATTGAATTATTACATCACTTGACACTTGTATCTGCCTTCTTACTGCCCATTAGATCCTTGTCTTTTTAAACTAAACTGGTCTCAAATAATTTTTGTTATTTCTGTCCCATGAATTTAATAAAACTGATTCTGCAAGTATGGTTCTTTTTTTAACATTTTACTCAACTTAATTGATTTATCTTTTTTCTTTTTTTCTCTGCTGTCTCCCACCCACATTTCTTTTTAAAGGAATCAGTCAGCAAACGAAACAGCTTCAGCTTCCTTATTTCCTATTTTAAAATGTTTTTGGGATCTGAATAACTGTTTATTTTAGTTTTAAAGAAGTTTTGCCATGTGTAAATATATTTCATGTTAAACCTTTACGATGTTTTTGTACAGGCCTTGGATAAGAGCAACAGACTATCGGAAAAGGAACTTGCAGAAGCTGCAAGCAAGTGGGCTGCCGAAAAGTCAGAAAAGGCTGATGAAAGCAATTTACCTGAAATGACAGAGTATGATGTAAGACAGTATTAATTGATTTATTTTAAAGTGTTATAACAATAGACTCTTGTTTTTCAGTACTCTCCTGAAAGGCACGTTTTGTAACTTACCCCTGAATTTGTCTGCCTATCCTATTAAAGTTCCTTGAAAGGGAGTGAGAGGAGACTAAAGCCTTCTGATTTATTTATTTATTTATAGATTTATTTATTTATTTAAAAAAACCCCCACAAAACCAGAGTAGATCTTGTATTATAATTTGAATTCATGTTGGGCCACAACTGACAGAGTAAGTCTCCAGCTCTCCCAGGGATTCTCGAAGGAACCCTCCACTAGTGTAAGTACTGAACTCCTTAAAATTAGCAATGGACTTCTGAGTCAAAATGTGAGTGCACATGTACAACGTAAATCTAGAAGAGAAACTCTGGTTTGTTGAGTTCAGTTCCATGCCATGTCAGCCTGCCATGACATGTATTCCTTTTCAGAAAGCAGTCCTCCTATGTATTAACAATTAAGGTTTTGCCTTGTACTGCAGTGGGTAGATATTTTTTTCCCCCGTCACCTTTATTTCATTAATAATCAATATTAGTTTATTGCCAGTTTATACCCATCTGTTCTTGCTCCCCCTTGTCTTCTACCCCTTGTCTTCTACCCCTTGCTATATCGAAGTGTGATTATAGCCCTTTTCAGTCTTTGTTTTGTTGTGCTGCTCTTGGATAGGATGTCTTTTTTGGATTCAGCTATGCTAGTCGAAGATGCATTTGTCATTTAAAACAAACTAAATGTCATGTAAATGTCTTTTTGTAAAATAGTCTATTTTAATTCTGTGATCGTTTCGTCTTCAACTTTTACTTTGCTTCAACGTTGGAGGCAGTCTCACAAAACCAAAATAGTAACTACTTTACAAAGTCACATCTCTTAAAGTCTATAATTAATGGATTTGTGTTTTATATTTGTTTGTAAATAACTTTTATTTACCCTCAAATATCTTGGGAAGCATCAGATTTCCTCCTTGTATTTCACACTTGTTGAACCTAAGGGCTAGATTAGAGAAATAAACTTACTGGATCCATATTTATTTGAACTTTTAAGTCCTGTCCATTGATGTAATGGCTGAGTGCATCAACAGCTTCTTGATACTGGATGGGAAGATCCAGTTGAATAAATAAACTGTTCATTTCCCTTCAGGAAAAAGAATTTTTTTTAAAGAAAAGGGAGGGGGAGAGGTTGGAGTGAGGGGGGAAAAAAAGCAGCAGACTGATCTAAGAATGAATGCCATGTGGAGGAGAACATATGCACGGACATTTCTGAGAGGTTCAGGAGAGTAACAGTGAAGAGAAATGTCACTCCTGCTCTTGATGAGGGGAAGGTAATGCAAGGGGGGAAGGAACAGAGTGAGCCATGTGGAGAAGAGGTGTTTAAAGCTTCCTCTGTGCCTCAGAGAAAATTGCAGTGGCAAAAAGATTAAATATAAAGAAAGATTCAAAATGAAACAATTGCAGTTGATTATGGCAGAGTCTGAGATGATTTATTGACTAAGAAAGTGTGCTACAGGAATGCTAATGAAGGAGGTGAGGCGTCTCATTCTGAGTCCTAGAAGAAAGGATACTTCTCATCTTGATTAGCAGGCTGTCATGTATGAGCTGCAGCAGTTCTTTTTCCAATTTATCCTACATAGTGCTTAATAGTTGAACTTTGTGTTGCACTGAACTTTTTAGCAGCCTTTACTCCCTCTCAGGTGTTTCATGATTGCTGCAGTAGCAAGATTTAGGTTGCTATCTGAATTGTTTATATTGCTGCTAAGTTTTGAGCAGATGCTCGTGGGACCACTTAAGTTGGTTTTGTGGGTTTTAATGCTTTTCTCTTTCATGTTCATTAAATCTTAAGATTCTACACCTCTTTATTTTTGATAGTAGAAAATAGTTTTATGCATCTTCTTCAATTCTCATTTTTTTTTTATATTTTACTACATTCTACAAATCTGTTCCATAATACTGAATTTAAATATGCTGTAGTAATTTCTTCTCTTTTTACATCATCTATATAGACTACTTGGAGTGGAAGTCTGTTTTCTTTGGGGCAGAGATACTGTCTTAATTTCTGTTTTAGAGGGAAGCTTATACAATTTTGGTACTTCAGTAAGATTTCTCATATTATCAGAAATCCTCTAAGTGTGCATTTGCTTTTGCTATACAATAGGTATCTTTGCTCCTTTAATGTTAAACTCATGGTCCTGAATGCTGCAAGAGTTCTTTCTGACAGCATTTTGATTTTGCCGATGCCTATTTACCTTTGATTTTTGTTACTTTTATCCTTTCCCAGAAAACTAATCCCACTTTCATTGTGGATTTTTCTTGCTAGCTGGTGTTATAAATACCATGTATACAAGTTTGCTTACATCAGTGCCTACAAATATCTAAAGGGCAGGTGTGAAGAGGATCACAGAATGGTAGGGGTTGGAAGGGGCCTCTGGAGATCATCTAGTCCTACCCCCCTGCTAAAGCAGGTGATGGGGCCAGACCTTTTTCAGTGCTGCCCAGCGACAGGACAAGGGGCAATGGGCACAGACTGGAACACAGGCAGTTCCACCTGAACATGAGGAAGAACTTCTTTACTGGCACAGAGCACTGGAACAGGCTGCCCAGAGAGGCTGTGGAGCCTCCTTCTCTGGAGGTATTCAAAACCCGCCTGGACGCGTTCCTGTGCAACCTGCTCTAGGCGCACCTGCTTTAGCAGGGGGTTGGACTAGATGATCTCTAGAGGTCCCTTCCAACCCCTACCACTCGGTGATTCTGTGAAGTTCCTTCTCAGCTGGAGAGCAGGTCAAGGTCATCTGACATCATTGTCTACGCAGTTAAGACAGAGTAACAGATTTTTTACGGTGTCGTGGTTTTTTACGTGTTTAAAACCCGCATTTCTGTGTCTGTTTGATTGTAGCAATAATACTTCACTAACAGTCTTGATAAGCAAACTCATGTCTGACTGACTGTATTTGGGGTTTTATTTTTTCTCTCACACTTTGGGGTTTTTATTTTGCTCTCAAAACTCCGATTTTTAATTTTTTTTTTTTTAAGGCTGCATCTTCAGCTCCATTGTATGTCGAACAAACAGAGGAAACAGAAACAAATGTAATGGATAGTACAGAATTATATGATGATGTCCAGCTTCTTGGCCGCTCTAAAGCAATTGCAACTAAGACAAAGGAGATTGAACAGGTGAGTCCTCTTGACGTTTTGTTTCTGATACAGTACCTGTGTGATGGTTTTATCTGCTGGAAATATGGTGATTTATTTTTCCTCCTTCTTGGAGAGTAATATGAATGTAATCAGATTTCTTGAGATCATGTGATGATAACATCTCCATCTATTTAATTCTGAAGAAGCGTGGCATTCATCTGCATGTGGGAATTAGTGGTAGCTTTCTGTAACTTCCATGCAACAGCTGCTGTTTTGCAAGCCAAGAAAATGACTGCTTCTTTGAATAATTGTTTTAAAATCAAATATAATACAGATAATTTCAAATGTAATTAAAAAGTAAGGCTTTATGGGAGATCGAATTATTGAAAATTATTTTTACACTGTAAGTTCTTTAATTTAAATTTATACAGTTTGGGATTTAACACTTGAAGTTCCCGTTTGATTTTTTCTCTTTTTTGAGTGATTTTTTGAGGGGGGTTTGTGTTTGTTTGTTTCTTAAATTAGCTTTGAATCTCAGTGCCTTTATCATTCTCTGAAGATTAAGAACCTTTAAGTTTTGCTTTGACTACAGCATTTTATGTCTAGATGAGGAAGGGATACTGTGTTCAAAATTTGTATGCTTTTCTCTTTTGTGTTGAATGCTTGGGAATTGATTTAATATAAACCAAGATTTCTATTATTCTTCTTAGAACACTGAGTTTTTGAGGAGGGTCAATGGAAGTTTGTTCGTGTGTTAGTCTTTAATATGTCACCTCTCAGTAAGGAAATTGTCTACAATAATCTTCAATTTCATTTGTCATAAACAATCAAAGTGTCTTGTTTCCATATTTTGTTACTTTAAATAGAGCGTTTGAAGACTTTTCCGACTTGGTCTTTCTGACCTAAATGTAACTATACCCAACTCTGGAAACTGCATTTAAATATGGGTGGGAGAAAGAGATGACTTGTTTCAAACTTGGTTTAATTTACAGTGTTTTCAGTGTATGCTTGGGATGGGTGGTAGGGAAATATAGATCACTTCTCCCCCTCATGATTATCTCACAATGACATCTTCAAGAAAATGGGTCTCTGGTCTTGTTCAAGATAAGCTTATTCTAGGTCTTCATTTTCCGCCTTAATTCTAGTGGCCTTTGGTTTGTAGCCTGTGAGCCTGTTTCCTGTCTGTAACACTGTTGTTCCTTGTTTCTTGATGCTTGAAAAACAACTTTTTACTCAATTGTTTTTGTTTCTTTTTCTTTTTTTTTAAAGTTGACTTTTCATAATCATGTTCCTAGTGAGTATGGTTTTGCATGTGTGCTGGAGCTGGCTGGGATGGAATTAACCAGAACATGCTGTAACTATGAGGGTCAGTCAGGATGCAGTTTGTTCGTCCCTGTATGTTTGATCACCAGGTCATAGATGGCCTAAATCAGCTACTACCAAATGCATAAACTTACGACTATTTAAAAATGTCAAACTGAAAAAAATAAAGACTGGGAACAGATTTTTAAAAAATAGCAATTGTGATTATTTAGCTTGATGCTGGTGAAACTGTGATTAGTTTATTTCACGCGAATATCAACCCCTTGGTCCTAAGGACAGACTTATGAAGACAGATGAAAATTTGGGCATAAAACCCAAATGCTTTCAATATGATCTAATGTTATTATGTTTGGTAGAGTTTGCACTTACCTCTAAGGAAATCTAGATTACGTTCTGTGAAACAGAATACTTTTAGGAACTTAGCACAGAAAAGCCTGAGGAATAGCTTAAAAAGGTTTGGATTTCATAGAACCTGTTTCTCCTGCTGTTGATTTGAATATTGAAGCTGTCAGCTTCCGCAGAATTAAAATAAGATTTTAGAATGATGCTGGAAGCATCTTCAATACATTTTATTCAATGGAACAAGATTCGGGGTTTTTTTTGTAAAATCAGGTGCTGCGAATTTGTTGAGAGCTAGGCAAGATCTGTATTTAATGATTTAAACTTAAGACTTACATAAAATGACTTACGTGTTTTTCAGATAAATGTTTAAAACTAAATTCTGCTTCAGCAATTAAAAAAAAATCCAGAAAATTTATAGTTATGGTAGTCCTGATGATAACTGTAGTTGTGAAATACTGTGAATCTTCATACTTTATATGGAAGCAGTATCTCTAGAAATTTGTACACTGTTCCATTGACTTTGAGTTGTTGGCATCTAAAAGCAAATTTAGTTTAATTCTTTGTGGCTTGAGTTTTCTACCTTTGCAAGGAATGAGAGAGGGAGCAGAGTGGAATGGAAACTAAATTTGCAGTCCTGTGGTAAAGGTTCTTCGGATTAACTTCTCAATATAATTTATACTGGGTTTACTACTGTTGAACTGAAAGTATGTTCTGTTTTTTGCACAGTAAAATTAGTCCTTAACATGCAAATTTAATACTATCACTAGTCATGCTGTGTTGTTTATATAGGTGTAACATTTAAATCTTTAAAAGTGAACTGTAGGCTGTAATACACTTCAGGAATAGGAAGACTGACTCTATAATGAAATACAGAATACATTTATAGGAAAGCTTTTATATAATTTGTTTCTGATTATTTCTCTTGGCGACTCAAATAACAGCAGAAATTTTTTTTTGTTCTATGGACTTTTTTCCAGTTCAGGTGTTTAAAATAGCTTCTGAATACCTACTTTTAATCTATTGCTGTAATTTGTAGTTTTGTGGAAGGATCACTAAGATAAAATACTTATTGCAGAGAGTTATGCTGCAAAAATGGTGAAGCTGTAATCCTTCTGCAAAGCAAGATTCCTGAAAGATTTGGTTTCAGTCTTCACTGGACAGCTATTAAAGTATTTTAAATAAATAAACAAACAAATAAATCAGAGTAGAAATAACTTCTTGTGCCACTGGGTTTGTGTCTAAGAATCGGTGAGGGTCCAGCTAGTGTTTGAGAAAGCAAGGCTTGGTTAGAAGGCTTGACCCATCAGACCTCTTCTGCGTCTGTCTCTCAAGTTTTTCTGCTTTTTCTTGGAGCACGGGATGTGGTGATTTTTGCTTTTTAGTTCATTATTTATTCTCATCCTGATTTCCAGGTGTTCTTGCTGTTCCAAACTCCTGATCAAGTGCTCTGTGCTTTGTCCTTTCCTTATCTATCTGTCTCTGAAGCTCCAACCAGGAGAAAGAGCAAAATTTTCCAAATATGTTCTTTTACTTTCATAGTATGGTAATATTTCAGGTAAACCAAGAGGCAAAAAACTGTGCTGACAGAACACATACAGTGTGTCACAATGAGCAAATTCGTTACTGTACAGCAGAGAAACGGGCAGCCTGATGCCCTGGGCAGGAGAGGGGGGGCAGCAGCTTGTGATGTAGTCTGTTATTTCTCAAAAGACAACAAAAAATCTCTTAAGCAACTGAATGAAATAGTCATACAGGTGTTCTGTTTAAATAAGTCCATCTCTGTATCTTACCTATCGCTCATATCACTCTTTTGTAAAGTTCCCTCTACTTTTCCTCTAAGTTACAATAACACAATTACCAAATTCAGATTTTTAAATGGAATGTGATTGTAAGCGGTCGCTCTGGCTCAACAACAAAATATTTGCATATTATTTGTTTGATGGGGGTCTTACTGCAAGCGTTCATGTAAAATCATGTAATTTGAAGAAAAATAAAATTCTTTGTGTGCTGACAATGACAGGACAAAAATTGTCAAACAGGCGTGACTTGCTGTTTGCTATTTAGTGACTGTCCTTTAGAGTCTGCAGTTGCTTTGCAAGTATTAACTGAAGCTGACATAAAGAGAAGAGAAGTCGTGCTCATGGGTGAAGGCTCAAAAGAATCCAGACAGTTTGAAGACAGCCAAGAATTGTCTGTGTGACTCCCAAACTAGAAAACTTCCAAGGCATATGTTTAATTTGAAGTCTGCCAATATTACTTGGGAAGGAAGAACATGGTTGAAGATGCACAGGCACTTTAGAACATTGCTAAACTGGGACCGCAGATCCTGCAAGTCTCTGATTGCATCTTTGAAATAACAAGCATAGTGACTATCATAGAAACATCCAGGTTGGATAGGACCTCACCTGGACCAGTCTTCTCTTGAAACAGGGTCTTAGATCAAGTCATTCAGGGCTCTGTTGAGTTGAGTCGAGTCCTGAATATTTCCAGTGAGGGAGACCCCACTGTTTCTCTGGGCAGCCTGTTTCAGTGTTTCACTGCTCTCTCTCTCTGAGCTCAGCTGCCATCAGTCCTGCACTCTGTTCTCCAGAACATGCTTTCTTTCCACCATGGACATGGTTTCTTCTCCCTCTTGGCAGTTTCCTGTCACTGTCCTTGAACTGTGGAGTCCCAGCTCCTTACTGGGGTTGCCTGCTTTTGGCTGGGCTCACCTGGGGAGGTGAAGGACCTGCTCCACCTGGAGTGGGCTCAGCTGCTCTCAGGGAAGGGTTGAGTTCCCAGGACCTGCTGGCTCTGCTGCTTCATGGTTGGTGAAAGAGTGTCTTTCCTGGCACTTCACACAGCAGGAACTGGGAAAACTGACCCCTTCCACCCTAGTGCATCTTCTTCTCCATCTTTGTGCCTCTTTGCACTGAATGAAAATTCTGCAGCATTAATATGTGTGTCATATTTTAATATGTTGCATGAAGTAGGGTCTAGATCCATGATGTGGCTTTTGATGTTCTGTTTCTAAGCAATCAGAAACTTTAGAGAGTTTTTAAAACTAAAAATAATAAAGTAATTAGCTTTCTGGTTGGTTTGCGGTTGGCTTTTTTTGAGCTAAGTGTTTCCCCATGCCTTTGAACATGCCTTTCTCTCTTTCCTCCACAATTATAATTTTGAAATTTGGTGTTAGATGTTGTCTGAGCGTGGTGGGGTTGAAGTCCATTACAAAGGTGTTTAAAAAAATTGGTCTGGGTACTTGAGGATAGCGTAGCAGAGAATTTTGAGTTGACATGTCAAGGTCAATGAATATTCATAGGTTGCTGATGTAACAATTTCATGCACTTTTTAATATTTTTGCATTTAATAACATGCAATACACAAAGTATTGTTTTGGATTTGTTTAGTTTCTGTTTTTATATAGTTAAGGATCAGCTTATGCTTTTAGCACATAATGTGCTGAAGTGTGGGATTTTTTCGGAAGCGATGACAAATATGTCCCTGGTGTTAAATTCACGGTTGGAGCAATTCAGCTTCGGTGTTACACAGAAGACTATCTCTTTGTTGTTCCTTTATGAGCATGAGTAGCAGGGATTCTTGAAATGGTTTATCTTGTCTAGACATCAAGTCTGCAACACTGTATTAATTAGTCCATTATTATGTGTCCAGTTTCTTAAATGTTGCATATGTAAGTTGAAGTGACATGGATTACCTCTGAAAATCTGTTATTTTCTGAAGACAAATTTTGCCAAATGAGCCAAGTAACTTCCTTGATTTTGGCAAAAAATCAAACCTCTAAGTTTCTGAATGAGATTTGACACTCAGACCTCAATTTGTTTATTAGCACGGAGCTCTGGCATCTTAAGAAGGAAGCATAGGAATTAATGCATTAATGAATGCTTCTTTTCTTAGCGGAATTACGACTGACTGAATGCTTGAAGTTCAACAACATTTTAAAATGTTCAGCAGAATAATACTTTCAAGTGTTCAACCATTTGGATTAATTGTTTGTTTACTTGACTTTCTAAATTAATATTACTTGTTAACAGCCCTTAGTAGTATTAATGAACTATTACCCTTACTGGACAGCCTTTTTGCTGGAAGATACTGAAAATCACAGATTTTTCTAAAGCTTGCATTTGAAAGTCCATGGATACGGTGCATGGAAAGAAGGAAAAAATGGGTGTGTTGCTGGGTCAACAGGCTGTCCAGACTCTATTTCCAGAACTGCTGTCTGACTGGTTTTCATTTTTAGGTAGATTACTTAAATCTCTGGCATAGAAGTTAGGTTTTAGCAGCTGTAGTTTCAGAAGAACTGTTTCTTGTTCTCCTACTTCGTCAGGTCTCTTGTTCTGGCAAGATCTATATAGCAATAACTGAATTGTCTTTGTCTGTATTTAATGCTTTTTAATGGGACTGTGTTCTCTGAAGGTGCTGCTGAGAGAAGACTGACTGTGCCCAAAGTGAAACTTTACGTTGTGAGGATTCAGTTAAGAAAGGTTTGGTTTTAATATCAGACCATAAAGAAAATATACAGGCATTTCTGTCATGATAAAATAGTTACAATTTCTGTAATAAGTCTTACAAGTTTTGGTTATGTTAGATTAAACCCTTAAGTTTTAGCAGTTGTAGTGAAATAAATAAATGAATAAATTTGGCTCATGGGAATCCAGGAAGGAGTGAAGGAGGCTGTCAAAGCTGGCCTTGAACGTACCTTTGCTTTTGACTTCAGCTGAGCCAGGGAAACAAGTTACCGTTTCCTTAGATTAGCTTGTTGGTCCGCTTGTGCTGTTGCTCATTTCGGGCAGAATTATCTAGGCTAGAAAAAATCCCCTAATTAAAATAGGAGTTAAGAGGTAAGTTATGTGAAGCTGAGGGAACTGGAACAGTAGCTAGAGAACACATTAAAGGATTATTTCTGATTCTGGATGAGGTCAGACATGCTTTGTTTCTGACAGGAGTAGACCAGACAAGAGTAACAGGCCAGATGAGAGTAAAAGATTGGGAAGCGGTAGATTTTGGGTCCCTCCTCGCTTTTCTGTTGTCATTCAAACCTTGTGTACTTAATACACAGTAGCAAGGCCTTAATGGTGGACTCATCATCAGTCTCATTTGGTTGGTAGCATATTATGTATGATGTCTCCTCTGAGCTTGCTTATTCTATTTAAATATAAGATGTAATTAAGTGTGCTAATTTATTTTTTCCTAATCAAGAAAACTTTTGTCTCAGGTTTTGGTGTTTTGCCTTAGGCTTCTCAGAAAAACTGATGATGATTCCTTTATTTAATTGTGTTATCTGCCTATCATCTTGTTTCACCCTTTTGAGGTTTATTAGTTTCCTTGTGTCAGTACCCCTCTCCTTATATACAAGGCAAGTCATTTATTACTTTTTGCACGTTCTTAGGCACTTTTTCTTCCATATTAATTCTGACTTGCTGATTTTTCTGCTATCTTTTAATATTTATTGTAGATCTCCTTAATTTTTACCATTGCAAAATCAAATCAATTGTTATGCTTATTTGCATCTTTATAGTTCACGCTTGCCTTAAGTCTTTTTTGTGCTGCAGTCTTTCATTTTCTAAATCTCAGCTGTTTGTTAGAGATCTGCGTTTCACAGTTATTGGGACTACAAGATGGAGAACATAAAAAAAGCTTTTGGTCAGTATTATTCTCATAGTATCGCTGATTCTTCTTACAAGTATATTGATTTAAAGCAGGATAGTTTTAACAGAATGTGAAAAATTAAACTGCTTTCGTTTTCTTGTGTTTGGGTCACCGTGCTCTACAGGTTGCAGTCCTTCACTTCCCATTTTTTTAGCTGTATTCTCTTTCCTTTGCATCAACATGAATGGGTTATTTGGTATGCACTGCAGTGTTCATAATTACAAACTGCTACATATGCAAAATCAGTGCAACTCACTCATTTTTCTTCAGCACCTGAAGGTATAGTTTAATAAGGAAATGTATTACCACATTTCAGCTTTTTGCCAGCAGCTTTTTTCATTGGAAAGCTGATAAAAAGTGAGTGTTACTTAATATGCAACACTCATAGAGCAATACTTTTAAAATAACACCGTAAATGTACACATCTCTTCTTAGAGAGACTCAAATACATTAGATAGAATTCACCTTTAGTTTTCTATTATCTGTGGAAGATTTTGTGTATGGCAGTTTATTTTGCCTTATTTTTTTTAATGTAACAGTTTTTGACCTGTGCTGAGCACATTCTTTTGAAGTTGGTGAATGCTGGGGACTTGACTCTTTGACAAATCTAGTGATTACTACAGTTTTTGATGTAGTGGCGCTTCATTTATGTGACCAAGCAGGACTGCAGATTCCAAGATCTCAGAGGACTGTTTACCTACAGACAGTCTTAAAGGGTGTTGCTTATAGATGTTATAATTTCATGGCAGATCTCTGAAAGACTTAAATGAGAGAGTGACAGTAGTTAAGTACTTGATAAAATTGTTGGACTTTGTTAAAACTAAAGAAAATGTGAAAGAAGGTTGTACCTGTTTCATTCAGTGCTCAGCTGTTCAGATCTGAAAGACAAGATCACTTCTTGGTCAGATAAAGTGAAAATCTAGGGAGTTGTCCATTAAATAGTATTTTTTTCAATTAACAGCTAGCAGTGATTGCTTGATTTAAGATTTCTTGTTCTGTCATGAGAAACCAGAAGAATTTAACAACAGGATGAAAGAAGACTTGGAAACTATAATAGTGAGTGGACTAGGAAGAAGAAAGACTAGTTTCAAGAGATGATGAGTGTAAACAGGATTGGAAAAGTCGTTAGGAAGAGAAGAAACTCTCTAAAAATGTGTGGGCCTTGATGTATAATTGGGAACTAATTATGAGAAATTGCCTACTGAAAAAACTGTCAGAAAGTTAAGATGCTTGGAAGGATAAGCACTGGCGAGCCTCCTGAGAAAGCTGAAGGACAAAACCAGAAATTATGAATAGTCTGAGCCTTGATAAAGGCTGTAGTTTCTGTGGGGTGAGGGTTATTGTTTTTGTTTGTGTGTGGTTTTTTTGTTGTTGTTGGGGTTTTGTTGTTGCTGATTTTATTAATTTTAGTTTAGAGGATAGAGAGAGCCTCCTCTCCAACTTTGTCTCCAGCTTATTCTTGCTTTAACAGAAGGGCGTTGGTGGACTCGCGAGGTGGTTTTAGCAGTGTTGTTTGATTTTACTTTTGAACTGTTTTAAGGGTGAAAGATAAAATTCTCTCTTAATTGCCTCAGTGCACTGAGGCTTCAAGTTTCACCTTTTTAGTATTTTTCTTTCTTATAACCTAGTGACTCTTGAACAAGGCATCTTTTGAATTTTGGAGGAATATTTCAGCTTTGCTGCTGGGGAAACCTGCTGCTTCCTGGACTGAAATAGAATGAGAATAGGATCAGTCCCATGTACCTAATAATTAGATCCAGAAATTTAAATTGCCTCAGAAATAGCCCTAGCTCAAAGAACTACTGTCTAGCACCTGTTCCCCCTCCCCCCCCGCCCCCTCAAGATTTCACATGACCTCCATCAGTATTCCCAATATAGTCTGAGCATTGATCTTCTGAAAGGCTTAGAGATGAAACAGGAATCCAAGTGGTGCTTAAAACAGGATGTATGTAGGGCAAACGGGGAACAGTGTCATAAAGGAAAGGTTTCATAGAACCCTCTGCGATGGTGGGAAGGTGGTAACTAAGCGAACATGCAAAAACCCCTCGTAAGTGGCAAATGAAATATAGGGCAGGAAGGTAGGTGACAGTAGGGACTTGATGTTTGGCATGGAAGCTGGTTTCCATTTCTCCAGCACAGACAAGAGCTTTCAGGCCTCGGGAGGTTGGAGTAGACAGCAACAGAAGAGTATCACACAGACAACCTGTAGGTAGGGAAAATCTGCTGAAGTGTGAATCTACAGGTTTATATTTTTCCGTGTGTCTTTCACAGACTGTAGGGCTGATCTTAATATAACAGAAACTTGTTTTGTAGATGACAGTTTTGCTGGTGCATGTAGTTTAATCCTCTAATCAATTTGTAATCTGATTTGTATACAACACTGATTCATGTATAAATATAGGATCATCTGTGACGAAAGACACTTTGGTGACAGGTTTCATTTGTCACCTGGTTCTTAAGTTTCTATTTCTTTTTATAGTCTGTATCTCAGTGCCTAGCTTGATGTCTTCTTTGCTCTGGCAATTGTTTCACTGAGCAGATTAAACTCAGTATGTTTTAAAGATGGGTAGGCCACACTTTTTAAAATAGCTTGTTCTTTTCTGTGACTGACAGCCATTAATTGGATGGCATTTGGAAAGCAAACAAATTATTTAGAATGAAAAAGCTACAATTTACAGAGGACTGTTCCATTGTTTTTGTTCAAATTATTTTGAGCGCATGTAGTATTTCTATAGGTTTGTATCCTAAAAGCTTGGCATAGAAAGTATTCATTTGCTCTGACCTTTAAAATATGAGGTAATTTTGTAGGTTTTTTTTCTTTTTTATTTTTGGAAAGATAATTCCAAAAGGCATCAGAATTGGGAGCTTAGTTTCCTAAATTGTATGGGAAAAAAAAAAATCTTTTGTTGCATAAGTTGTTTATGCATGTGTTTCTTCTGTAAGTTAAGATTATAAAAACATCAGATTTTTATCTTGGGGTGTAAATGACTAATGCACATCATCATTTATCACCGACCCGCAAGGATCACTTTCCTGTTTTGCTGAACACTTATTTGCACTGATGTTGTGACTTTCAGTCCTCAGTGATTCTCTGGGCTTATGCTAGTATGGATATCGCAACTTCAAATGGCGTGCTTCACAAAATATGGCAGAAAAACAAGGGCCAAGATTCTCCACAGGAAAAAAGGTTATAGTGTGTCTGTTTCACCTTGGTGCTTTGGCTTTGAAAGGCTAATAGAGTCAACTTGACTTACAAAATCGCAGAAGCTGTATACTGACAAAATCAAGTGGGTCATGTTGCTTATGGTTCTTTAGCATCTCATGCTTCTTTAGAAGGACTGTTTATACATTAATTTTCTGAACTATCGAACTTTGAGTATTGCTCTGAATGACACTACTAACCTTTAATAGATGGATTTGATACTGTTTCTCCATGATTTAATTGGCTTGCTAGCAATCTTTCCTCCTCTCCTGCCCCCCAGATAGCTTAAATACTTGGTTTCATTACAATGTGTAAGGTACTCATGTGGGTACTGTGTGTACTTACTTGACCATGATTACTCCCCACAACCAGTTCACCACCTTAGTATAGTAGATAATTTATGTGTTAAGTTGTTTGGTCACGTGCTACCTAAATAAAAAATCTCCATGTAAGCATTTTTAAACTCAAAGTCAGAATAGATTAGTGTATGCTTACACAGGCTTTTTGGTGATCATCTTCAGCTGGAAATTTGCCCGTTTTATTACATCTTTTTTAACTTGGCTTCCTGGAGAAACTAGCTTATGCAATCACAGTATCTGTGCTGTGTATCTCTTCAGTCTATTGTCAGGTTTCAACTAAATTCAATTTAGGCACAAACCAGGATGATTACCTGCTACAAGCTTTATGAAAATAGGCACTAGCAGAAACTATGAGTTCAGTGGAGAAGGAACATAATATGAATATATCTCATTAGACATCAGAAAAGTCTCCTTAAGCAAGTCCTACAGCTTTTTCAAAACCAGAAAAAAAACAAACAAAAAAACCCCTTAGACCATTGCAGACATCAGCTGCATGTCACACAGAGTTTGGTGGCAATCGTAGTTTTAAGAAATTATGTCCCTGTGCTGTTCTGACCTCTGCCCTGGCACAATAGTCTTTGTGGGGCCTGGCTATGCATCAGATTGTGAAAAATAATGAAAAGTTTGCAGATACTTCTTTAACCAGTTCTCTTACTCCCAGTGTGGTTCCTTAAATGTGCCTGCTGCCACAAGTGAGTACCCACTGTGTGTTGTCTGTCAAGCCACTACCATCTCTGAACATTTAGTATCTTGAAAGCACTGCCTTAGGTGCTTAAAGTTATTTAAACATCAGGCAGAAATCTATAGAAAGCCGTAGTCTTTGGTAGTTTTAGCATTTGCATAGTAACTGTTTCTTTTTTGTCATAGGGAGGACAAAACTTCTTAAAATATTTCTGTTTAATTTCTATTTAAAACTGACGTGACCAGAACTCTCTTCTTGCTTTAGCACACTTCACCATCTTCTAACTTCAAGAGCCTTGGTTCTACATGTTTTGGAGAATTTACTCACTTGGGAGCACTAGTGCATCAGTAGACACCCTCATGACAGCTCCTCCAGCTGGCTTGTTGGAGCCGAACTTTGATCTAGTTGTGAACCAAACTGGTACCCATCTGCTCCAGCCCCTAAAGTTCCTGAGTAGGTCTTGAGAGGAAACAGCAGTCACAATAACCAGTACTTTTGATAGTGAGATAGCTCAGTTTTGTGAACTAAATGGTCCTTTTTAATTACAACTCTAGCCTCTTACAGTTTATTAAAGTATTGGTGCTTTTAGGAAAATGAAGATCAAAAGATTTCTGAATGGTTTATGTGTTTATTGCCTGTCAGCTAATGTGATGAAAACTGAACGTGTGCAATTACAGGGAAATGTTCCCATGCAAAGGCACAACTCACTGTGAAGTAAAGCTGAGTGCCCTTTAGAATGCATCTGCTACCTGCCACTGAACAGGAAAGTTGCAACAAAGACTCCATTATGGTTAAAGATCTCTTTTTGTTCATTTGGTGGAACCTGAGAGGTGGATGCAGCCTCCTTGAAACCTGTAATTGGATTATTTCTACTGGTGGGGCAGTCTCAGCCATAGCTCTCCCAGCAAGAGGATGGAGACCATACCTTCACCAGCTCTTATCAATGAGTGATGCACCTCTTCACCCCCGAAAAAAGTTCAGAATTTTTTCACACAGTTGGAAGGGAGAGAAACCAGTGTAGGAGGACATGTGAATGTCAAGTTAGGAATCTTGCTGTCAAAGTTCCTTCTCTGTGGAGAGAGGTGGACCATGCCAAAGGGATGATGCAAGGAGGGCTGGATGCAGAAGAGGATCCAGAAGGCAGGGGCAAAAAGATGCAGGAGTTTCTGAGGAAGAGGCAGAGTGGAACTGTGTCTGGCTGAGGGACGAGCTGACCTCTAAATTAGAGAACGGAGGAAATCTGGAAGATA
The DNA here is from genome assembly GCA_013398225.1 of Steatornis caripensis. Lineage (NCBI taxonomy): Eukaryota > Metazoa > Chordata > Aves > Caprimulgiformes > Steatornithidae > Steatornis > Steatornis caripensis. The sequence goes on from VZSC01008709.1 coordinate 133,893, forward strand.
TGAAAGGATTTGTGACAGACGAGGTAGAGTTGGGAACTGGGAGTGTGGGAAGCAATGAACGAGGGTGGGACTGGACTTGCCGTTGAAAAAAGATGATTTGTGCCAAGATCAGGAACTCCAGCCAAGAGGGTGGGGAAGGAAAGAGATGGGGAACTGGAGGAACATGGGTGGAGATGAGAATTAATTCCACAGAAGCTGTGAAGCCCATGGGCAAATGCAGTGGAGTTTCTCCCTGGCTGGAGGGTGGAGACGCTACATCATGCAAGAAAACTCGTTGCTATTTATGGTGCCAGAAACAAGTGGGGAGCAGTCAGGTGCTTCCAGCTTGGTGTCTTCCCCTCTGGATGCCCTCGAGGCGTCTGCAGGAAGCTGCAATGGTAAGGCAGGAAATGCAGCGTTCCTGCATCGAGTGCCTGAAATTGCTTACTGAAGAATTTGATAAACATGTCAGTCACTGCTGATTGTTCTGTTGTCCATTTGGTTCACTTTACTGTATTTCTCATCAACTAAAAATAAAAACAATATGAATATTGTTTTTAATGAAACTATTAATCTGCTTACCCAAGCATAGATCTAGCCATAACTCAAAAATGCCCTGATTAATTTTTAAATACTTTTTTTCTTTAGATTTTCTCAAATTTACTATTAGGCATAAGTACAGCTCACTGTACAATTTTCCTTTTTCTTACATTGCTGTTGAAGGATGTTTTCTTGCTACTATGTTTTCACTAAAATCAGAAGCAAAGATAAACTCTGAGATTCTGTTTCCTGTTTCACTGAGGTCAGTTAATGCTTTTTTTTTCCTTTGATTTTCTAGTAACAGGATACCTAAATGTTTAACTCTGAGCTCTGGGAAGCTCGCTGACTCACCCTTGATTTGGTTTAGGCTGTTGGTTTCTTGAGCCCATGTATAAGTGATTTGTGCTTTCAATAACACAGTGAAATGTTTCATAATACATACAAAAGAATTATTGGTCTTGTTATTCTTGCAGTCTCTTTTTGGATCGAGAATTACATCTGCATTCCAAATGTGGCAATTATCATATGTACACTAGTAAATAGACAGTAAAATGGTTGTAGTATTGAGTCATTAACATACCTAATCCAGCTGTGATTAATCTAAAATTCTGAATTTATATGTGATTTGATAAGACAGACTTCTAAAAAAATTAGTTAAGTTCAGAATGCATTCTTGGTGTGTGAATTTTCTACATCATTTGTTGGCCAGTATTTGGGGAATGGGGGACGGTCAAAAAAATCTTGAGTTTAAAGTAATTATATGGTCTTCCATGACACAGATAAGTTACCAAAGAAACTCCGTTTTAGGAGTGTTCCTTTCTATTTTAAGCAGGGTGGGCTTTTTGCCACCAAGGAAAACATATATCGTTATAATGAGTTGGCTCTGGAGCATTTTAATTTGTCGTAGGTGTTACTGATATCACGGTAAGCAGCCAGTGATTCCAAAGAGAAGTGTCTCATCTACTGTAAAGATTATTCCCTCCTTGTTCATTTATATTGATCCGAATACATTTTTTTTATTGATGGGAGAAACATAATTTTTGAGTCTATGTATTTCCGACCGTGCAGTGCAAATGTAAGGTAGCTCCTTGCTTGTCTCAGACTTGTGCCATACACAAGGGACTTCCAAGAATTAACCTCTACTTTGCAGCACAATCCTCCTTTCTTTACTCTGCATGTGGACCAGTTTGTTCACTTTTTTGACATTTATCATAAAAATGATCCTTTCTACTTTAGGAGAAGCGGGATTTGATCACTTACAACCCTTTTGTTAAAAATGATACTGAGTATTTTTTAAAATCTAGGGCCTTTATAGTAACACGGCTTGTGTCTTAATTCTTTATCTCAGGCTTCCATTCCTCTTCAGTCTGTTGCTGTTTGACTAAATGTTTCTGCACAGTAAGACTAAGTATTCTTGAGAAATATACGTGCATATTGCTGAAGAGTTATATTAAGATAGGCAGAGGTCTGTTCGGGATAAAGTGATGAGCTTGGTTTTGTCCGTTGTGCATCAACTAAGATTTTAAGAGGCAAGGTCATTTGACATGTTAACTGAGTATGAATACTCAATGCCTAGTGTCAGGTAAGGTTTTATGCATATAAGGATACAAGCTTTCATTGGTATGCTTGCAGTTCATTTCAGTATGAATTGCTTAGCATGCATGTGTAACTGATAAGCAAGTACCTTTTTGCTGTATTCCTTAAAGCTGCTTTATCATATGTTAAAGCTCTGAAAGAACATGTGCGCATATGTGATGTATACAGTGGGCAGTGTTTGTTTCTGTTCTTTAAATAATGTTTCCTTTTATTTATGAAACATACCTTTTGTTTATGTTTTCATGTTTGGTAGAAATGCATTAAATGTAAACGCATTTATGTCACAAGGTAATACGAAGATGCTTGGATAATTCAATTGATGTGAAGTATTTTTTTCAATGAATTTCTGATTTTCCAGAGAGCTAGGTTGTATGAGAGCTTGAGTGAAGACTTGCCAAGGGAACGAGGAGGACTCGGGTAAAATTGTGGTGGAAGAAGTGAAGGTAGTCAGAAGTAGTATCGGTTCCTTTATTATGTATGTATTGGCCAACTGCAGGGTGTTTGGAGCAAGGGGAATGATTTGGCTTTGTCCACGGTGTAGTTTGCTGAGCAATGGTGAACTAAGGAGAACAAAGAGAAGAGGTGAACAACTGAAAGAGAGATTAATACCAAGTTGAGGTAAGATGAAGTGAGTCAATGGATCATGTTAAAATTAAGCAACGGTTCTAAGATCTGGTTTCAGCTCATTGCAGCCAACAAATGGAAAGCGTTAGTCATATTGTGTTCATTAAGAGTGTAAGCTACTGACTTACCCCGTGGAAGGCAACTTTTTTCCGGGTTTTTTTCTGTTTTTTTTTTCTTAATGAAACAGTTACTGTTACCATTCTACACAGTCCATGGTACCCTTAAATAAATAAATAAATAAATAATTTGCATGTAAATCAATTCCTTGTGGATACTAATCCTTGAAATAGCAAAATGTCCAACCTGCTGATTTGAAAATAGAAAGTTTGCAATGTTTATACCCTCGTGTGATTTTAAAAAACAAAAAGCCCACTGGAATTTCTAAATGAAATGAGAAAATGTCATTCATTTTCATTGTGTTTTTTATTTAATTTGGCTTGCTCTATTCTAAATAATTAAATCTTTTTTCCTCATTTAGTTCTGTTTCCAGACAGTGTAGTTCAGCCAGATCTTTATTAGCATAAACGTTTTGTTAAAAAAAGAAAAAAGTAGTTCTGGAAGGCTGCATAAAGGGAGGAATGCCTTATTTTTCAGGATATGTTTGTACGAATAACCCCTGTCTATTCTGTATCTTTGAGAGCACATGGTAATCTTGTATGAAGTAAGGTTAAAAGGTAAATGGCATGGTACTGTTTCTTTTGGCTATTGCATTAAAGTGTTTGACCTTTAGCAACCTATTTTTATCTTAGGCAGTAAACTGTTTAGTTCTGCTTATCGAAAGAGACTTCACTGCTCTCTTTCCATGCTGTTCTTATCCAAAACACACCGTATCAATCCAGCATCAGTAGACTTTATCAGCAACGGCCATTATTCTGCTTAAAGATGCAGCATAAAAAAAAGTTTATTTATATTGTAACAGTACTTTTTATTCAAGAAGTACTTTCATATATAGTTCTGCGGTTTTCAGTTTCATTATCTGGTTTAGATCTTCTTTTGTATTACCTCCTTATTAGCTTACTCTTTCTCCACATTTTAGCTGTTTGACTTGAAATTATTTGTTTTGGTGTCTGCCCTAAAGTGAATTACTTCAGACTATTGAAACAATAGCCTATGTACCTGTAAAGATAAGTTTAATATGGCAAAGTGTGCTTGCAGATATTAACCAATTTCCTAATTATTTGAGAATATCTTCAATCATCGAGGTGTTGGTGGTAATTTGAAATTTTATGAAGTGTTAGTTGAAGGGTCAACTCCCCCATAACTTTAGTTGTCTGTGTGATTTGCCAGAGTAAAGTTCTACGCATTGGAGTGTTGGCCAGAGGCAGAACTTGCTGCATTCGGAAGTGACCACAATTCATAGTGCTGCTGGTGATAGTCAACAAATCCTAAACCTGCAGGAAGTTGACAGAGTTGCTGGGTAGCTGATAATTTGTTCTAGCTATAATTTTTTTCATTGACTTGTTAATTTACGTGATGCTTTAATGTTGTTATCAGAAAACAAATACTGGTACCGTAATTCAGCTCCCTGTTTTACAGGTAGAGTAAATATGATATTTCCTAAAGTTAAATTCCAGAGGACTCAGTCTAGATCTCTAGTATCCTTGTGCAAGTTTTGTCTCTTGAGTACTAGAAATCTCTCTGTTATTTTTTGACTTAGTGAATGTGTTGCATCATGCCATTTTCACAATTTATAGATGTCAGGGGTCACAGAAAGCTGCTCTAAGCTAAAGCTCTCAAAAACTCTTGTCCCAAAAAACCCCAACATAAAACAGTATTTGATGGTCCCAGTTTTCTTCTATTGGCCACAATACTTTCTGTAAGGGTTGACTGGAGCTAGGCTCTGAAAGTATCGAAGCTTTTCAGTGGATGCCAGAATCTGAAGACAAGCAAATGCTTCAAAAAGTCATGAGTGTGTTCACATATCTTGCCAAGTTTGTTCCAAATCTGGCCTCTCTCAGTTCACCTCATCAGACAACTTCTGGAAAATGTTCAGTGACACTGGGTTGAACAGGGCAGACATTCCTTTAATGAGTTTGATAGGTAACAGTTTTGTGCTGAAATGCTGCAGCGTTGCTTAACTATCTTATTAGTTGTAAGGAGGAAATAAAAAGGCAATGTTCTTAGCCTCAAAAGATCTTTTTAAATACAAAATAGGCTTGTTTTTGATATGGAAAAATAGTTCACAATTTAAAAATCAGTGATTCTCAAGTTTTTTGAACCAGCTAATTGCTGTGATTCTTCAATATTACTTACAAGCTGTAACCCAAACTTATCAAATAACTAATTCCAAGTACTGTGGGATACAGTTAGTGGTGTATCCACTGAGTAAATGCAGAACTCCTACTACATTTCCTTGTAACCACAATTGATAATCACTGCCCTTAGATATATGATTTACTAACCATAAAAGATGATCTCTACTACTTGTGGCTTTTTCTTTGGGGAGAGTTATGCTTTCTATTTTTACCAATTTTTGGATCAAATTTCTGCTTCCAACTTGAGTGGAAATAGCTAGAATTGTGGGAACAGCTTCAGAAAGAGAGTTTGGGTGTTGAATGCTGAAAAATGCAGAAGGAATTAATACATTTGCAATGAGGAATGAGACTTCATCATAACAGCTCTTCTGACCTGCTCCATTTCCAGCCATCATGCTAGCTTTATGTTCTGTTTCTTTATATATTTTGTATTTGACTGAAGATACTTGCTAAGATACACAGTCATTTAAACACAGATCCTGTGTGCTTTATCTCTATCTGGGTTAGGTAGCAGTTGTATGAGTGGTCCCAGGTGATCTCAGAGACTGGACACACTAGTAAGGCCTTCTTATAAATGTCCTCTTCAGATGTCATCTACAGCTGCTTGTCGCTTTCTCGCCCAGAATAGGTGATTCCTCCCTGCAGCCCAACTGATATGCTAGCATATGACCTAATCAGAGTGATTTTGCCTAAGAATGAATTTTAGGAGTAGTCCTGTGTATTGCTGGCTCACACAAGCAAGTGGGGTGATGGTTTCTGGTATGGGGATGGTGACAGCTGGGAAGGGGGAATAGTCTTTTCAGCCATCACAGCTGCATGTGGAAAAAGATGTCCATCCACAAGCTAGAGAAATCTTACAGAAGTCTTCAAAAACATGACCATAATTTAATTTTTCCTTTATTTGATTTTACATTTGAAATGAGTACTTAGAGTAAATGATGACAGTGACTATTTAGAGGGTAGAGACAGGACCATGACTTGGACATGAAAAAAATCAGATTCATTATTGAGGCACTAATAAAACTGATTTGTGAGGCTAATATAACGTGTGGAGTAATTCTAAACTTTCAGAAACGTTAAGGTTTAACATAAACTAAGTAATAAAATGTTGGTAATCTAAGTAATTGTTTTTATTCTTGCAGCTGTTGCTTTGCTTTTCCGAAAAGTTGTCCATGACATACATTACTTATTTTGTGTAGTGTTTTCTTTGTGCTGCACATGTGATTAAAAACCTTAGCCTTTGGCATGCATATCCAAACCTGCTTTAGCACTTTTTTAGCCATTGAAGCAAAAAAAGAAGTTGCTGTTTAGGCAGTGATGGTGACAAAGCCTTCTCATTTAAGGGCTGGTTCTTAAACTCATCGATCAGCTAGCTTTGAGTTTGCAATAACAGTGCCGCTGCCAGTTAATCGTGCAACTGATCTGCTGGGAGTTGCTCTTAATTGGAAAAGGAAGATTTATTTTTTTATTTTCTTTTCTTGCTGCTTGTTTATGTCGTGCCACTGAAGAAAACATCCTGAGGTGTGGATGACCTATTAAATTCTATTTTGCCCATTAATAAAAATGAACCCTCTTAATGCTGAATGTTGAATCTGAGAGTGTTTGTAGCTGACGATATTTGTTGAAATTGGAAGCGTGAAGGCTTTTGTTAAAGGAAAACTGAATCTCCACAGTCACTTTTTGGTAAAAGCTCATGCATCATTGCTGATCTTGACTGCAAANGAATCTGAGAGTGTTTGTAGCTGAGGATATTTGTTGAAATTGGAAGCGTGAAGGCTTTTGTTAAAGGAAAACTGAATCTCCACAGTCACTTTTTGGTAAAAGCTCATGCATCATTGCTGATCTTGACTGCAAACACAATCCATATAAGTGGATTTTAAACTACTGTACTTTATGTACAAAAATATTTTTGTGTTTTTATGACAAGGAAGATTGGTTGTCCTGTAATTGTTGCCATTAACATACAGCCCATTCTGATGAAGCTTAAATGTATCGCTTTCCTTTATGGTCAGTGGACATAGCTGAAACCTATTAAAGTATTTTTAACAAGAGAATTAACATAGACAGAGTCTTTTGTAGATAAACTTCACCCTTCCTGTTTTGGATGGAGCAATAAGTTTACCATGGAGCAGATTTAGGAAATAGCTTTCCATCAATTCAGTATTTTATAAATAAAAAGTTGCAGGGCGAGGTCCTTCCTTTGGCATAAAGCTGATTATTTCCTGTTAATCCTGAACTGGTGTATTTCAAGTAATGGGATTTTTTTAGCATCCGTCAGAGAGGAGAGATTTTAGGATTTTGTTTTCATTTATGGTCCCATGAAAATGCAATTTCTAGGCTTGAAGATCATTATGGAACAAAGGGAAAACAACAGATATCTAAATTGTTGCTCCTTCAGACAGGTTTTTGACTTAGCTGCACCGTTGTTAGTAGCTGGAAATTCTTGAGCATGTAGCTGGGTTGTCTTACATGTGAGCTGAAAAGGTGTCATTAATATGTCTTTAAGAGATCACCAGTACTTCTAGTGAGGTTTAAAAACTGATTAATTGTAATTGCTGTGGATTATTTGAATGCAGATTTATCATCTGCTTGCAGAAGGCACGCACATTCTACAAGAAGAATATATAAGAGTTAGAACTTAAACTAATACTGCTGTTTTACCTAAGGAACACACAAGTTAATATGTGAAGTAACACTACCCTCATCCAACACATCTGTTGTAAAGAAGCCTATGAAATCTAGGCCACACACAAACTGATCTCCAAGGGCCTGTAGTTGGTGTTGGAATGCTGTTATTATGTGGTCTGATTGGTTTAGTAAAGAATTATCTCCAGTAAAACCATGTAACATAATAGTCCTTGGTCTCCCACATGGGAGCTACTTCTGCTTGACTGAGCAAGACATTTCTTGAAGAAGTAATAATGCACTTGCTCTTGCCAAAATGTAACATTAAATGAAGTGTATCGTCATGTACGTTTTTGTTGTGTATCAATTCTTGTTCGTTTAAACATGCACTTAAAGCTCTCCACTGTAGCATTAAAACTTATTAAATACATGGATTTCTTAGCAATATATTTTAAGTAAACATCTTGCTTCTTATTGAAAACCTGTTTGTAGTAATTTTAAAGCAATGGGGAACTATTTGGAAGATGTAAGTTTTCATACATGAAAACTCTGTTGCTGAACTTTCCAGATACTAATTTAATTGCCAGGCAGTACAAGTCATAGCAGTTTAAGATTTATCTGTGCTGAATACTTTGTATGTGATGCATTCCCTGTTAGCTTTGTCTTAAAAGAGAGCCGAGACAGTTCAGTAGTTCATATGAACAGATTTCTAAGTGGTACCAACTTGGTTGGCTTTTGCTGTGGTTGTTTAGAACTATGTAGCCTTGCTCTACAGATTTGTCCTTGTATAACTGGAGCTTTAAACACTTACTACAATTGTTGAGGACTTGTCTTTTTAGTTGCTTTTTATTTTTATTATTTTTGGCTCTGCTCAACAGATTCATACAAAAGCTGTATGTTCCATCTTTAGATTGCTTTATAAGCATTGAGGAGATGCACAAGACTCCGTAATGTTTTGTTTGTATGGTGAATGGAAGAAGAAAGGAGGTGAGAGGGATGGCACTCCTCTACAGAGATGATGATCATGAGAGGTATTATTGCTGAGGGGCAGAGCCCTGCAGAACAGAAGCCATAGGAAGATGAGGCTGCAGTCATTGCACACCTGAGATGGTCATAGGCTTCTCCTGAGTGGCAATGGACTCCACCCTGTGCAAACCCCATGACTTCACTGTAATTGCAGAGGTGTCACCAGGGGCATGATACGAAGCAGAGGAGTATCTAGATGATGTCTTCAGCTTAAACTGGAGATAATTGTTTCATGCAAGTAAATAATTTGGCCTGTGTGTTTTCTTCCCAGTGTATTACACAGCATGGAAAAGACCAGAGTTGTGTCTTGAGACCCCAGCCAACTCTTCAGTTCCTTTCAGCCTTACAACGTGTACTTAAACTCAGCAGAAGTTTATTACTGTAGACATAGACACCCACCCCTCAATTTTACAGAGCACCATTTATCTCTTTTCACACTAGAGTTCTATTTAAAATGAAGCAGGAAGCCTTGCAGTGGCATTGTTTTAGACTGCATCTTCCTCTTTCAAATTAGTTTGGTCAAATGAACAAATGAAAAGGCAGACAGAAGATGCTGTGTCGTAGAAGCAAGATGCTGTAGATCAGCTGAAGAGAAACACTGTGGCCTCATGCGAAGCAGCTCTGCGTGGGGAGCAGCAACCAGCTCCTGGGGAGTTCAGATCCAGGTGGCCTCAGCTGCCTCTCCCGGGGTCTCCTCCAAGGTGCTGCAGCTCCCAGCACCCATCCCTGCTGCACTGTGCTCACGCGTTACCCTCCACATTGCCAGTGCTGGTCCTCGAGGGCAAAGCGGAGTTCAAATTTAAGTTCACGCTTCTTTTAAAATGATGGCTGTATCAGCATCTGTTCCACATGAGGGACTTCCAGTTAGGTATTTAGATGCCAAAAACGGTGGGCTTACATTCTGAAAGCTGATTAAATCTGTCAAACCAGGCCCTTGAAACTTTCAGTGGAAAGGGAGGCAGAATTGCATTTAAGTGCAAATAAATTTAATATTTTGTGTATCTTCAGTAAGTAGCAAATTAACATTAAATTGTTCATTATTACATAGTAGATTAAATAACTTGTTTTGCCCAATTTGCATTTCAATGAATATCTAATTGGTCTATAAACACATTGATTAATGGGTACAGAGATTATTACATAGATTCAAGGCAAAATTGTTAGTACATTTTTAAGAAAGGAATAGAGTAGGCTTGTTGATGTTTTATAATTAAAAATTGTATACCACTATTGTAACCAAGTATTAAGTTCGTTGTATGTTAATTTAGCTTTTTGTAACCATGACAAGTAGTTCATCTTGGTTGAAAACCAATTTTAAGTGTCTTGATAGTGGGAACTGTCTGCCAGTGGTTTAACGACAGTTCTGAGCATTCTTTGCATTGTGGAGCTATAAATTTATATGTTGTACTCATAAACATAACAGTACAATTACATTGCCACTGCAGTAATGAAAATTTCTCTGTGGTCTTTCAGTAGAGGATTAGCTTATTGTACTTGAGGAGAGTAAATTTCGGGTAGGTTAATAAAGTCTAATTTGCATGGTTGGGAAAAGTCCAAGATAGTATGTAAATAAATTAAAAAGAAGTGATTTGGGCAGAGGTAGTAGTTCCTTTAAAAAGACGTCTTTGGCAAGGAAAATACTTTGATACAGCAGTACCGAAGTCATTCAATGTGTAGTAGTTTCCCAGTTCGCTAGAGTTTACGTGGCACAATTACAATGCAATACCTTACTGTGTATGCAATCAGCTTACAACTAGGTCTACATTATAAAACCTTTTAGCACACCTCTTAGGACTACAGGAAAAAATTGTACCTCATAGTCTGTCTACCCATGCCAGAAAACTGGGCATAGATGTAGCTGTGTTAACAGAAGAGTGCTTTGTCAGAGTTGTTTTAGGTCTGCTGAGGAGGGGAAATAAGCTGGCTTATAGCACCAGAGGGCTGTACCAGCCTGGCTGTAGTGGTTTAGCTGGGAGGGACGAGAGCTGTTACCTCTGTCTGGTGTAGAGGAGCCCTGGAGCGTCAACGAAGAGAGAGAGATTTCTGGCAGTTTGCTCTTTCATTAATGGAGTGTCTGGAAGGGATATGGTATGGCTTTCAAACTTACGCTGTACTTGTGCTCTGCAAGTTCAAGCTCTGCCTTTGTCAGAAATCAAACAACTACCAGTGAGCGTGTTGCTTCTTTCCTCCTTGCGTGGGGGATTTGATACTTGTGGGAAATGTGCCCTTAGTAACGGAAAAGTTTCTGTCTTCTGAGAGATAATATAGTAAATGAATACTTGCATGAACCACAGATACAAGATCGTGATTGCTGGGCATGTTGGATCTGCTCAAGGGTGAGTTAGTATGTAAGGGTTGCAGGCTGTTTAACGTGGTTTCTGAGCCACAAGTCTAACTCCTTCCCCTGTATGAGCTGAGCCTTGAGGGTCTTTGGCCTTCTAGATGAGGAGCTGAGAAGAGGCATCTCTGAAGATGAGCACTGACTCACCAGTGCTGATGGTGGGCTGTATACATATGGTGCAGAGCAGCTCAGAGAGCCCAGAGTTGCATCATATTGCTGCGAAGGAGGAATTGTGGTGGAGGTGAGAGAATGTTAGATGAATCTGTGAATGTACGCAATGATAAGAATCCTCAAAAATGCAGGAAGGATTGTGATGAAAACCAGCAAGGGATTGGAAATTAGGCATCAATTTCACTTGCTAAATCATCACTTCCACTTAACGGATGTGGTGGTCCTCATGCCTAGTCATCCTGCTTGTGTTTGTGAGCAGAAGTACCGCCTACTGCATTGAAATGAATTTGTCCATCTCTTGCGTAAAGCTACTCAAGACTTGCATGCCCAAGTCTCTTGAGGATTCTTATTTAAGAGGCTTTCACACGTGCATAAACCCAAGAACACTCAAAGAAAGTGCCAGTCATATTCATTCAAAACCATAGCTGGTGAAGATAGTTAATGTTGTCTACCTTTATATAAAATAAACCACATTCATTAGAACAATTCTTCCAGGAATACGAAGTGAAGATTCAGTTGAGTCCTTTCTGAGATGGAGAGGAGAAAGTTGGGTCTCCCACTTGCTACTCATTTGTACTTTCTACCAGCTGTGGACATGGGAGGTACGGAGGCTAACTTGTAGCCTAGTGGGGCTGGTCTTCCTGAGGGTCTTTCCAATTATCAGGGAACTTCTCTATTGTTTCCGTCTTCCTCAAAGGCAGCTTAGAGCAGAAGCTGTAATTTTAGCTGTTCTGAATCACCTTGAGAAGTTAAAAAGCCTTTCTTTGCACAGACTGTAGAGCTGAGCTGGGGGTGAAATAAAGGTTTCAAGTATCTCTATTTTAACTTCTCTGTTTTTCCTGACCTCATCCCCTTTGAATATTGTATCTACTCTTGCTGTTGAAATGAAGCTGCTTTTTGGCCAGGTGTGCAAGACTTTGAGACCAAGACGATTAAGTTTCTGACTCTTCTGCAGACTGTAGTAACTTGGAGGGGAGGACTTCTTAAATTCTAGCTTTTGTTCTCATGTTTATGTTGTCAAACAGCTCTGTTGCACAAAATGCATGGGCAGCCCTGGAACAGTTTTGGAGAAGAGCATGGGGCTGTGCTAGGCAGAGAAAGGAAATCATGCAGACTTTGTCAGTGAGTAGAAGACAGGTCATCAAGGTATTCCCTAGCTAGTTATAATTTCATCCACACCCAGAGTTCAGATGTACAACAAAGTTTCGGTGATGGTGTTTTCCACACATCAGCTGAGCCATTGAATATGTTTTCTTTGGTTTAGGCCAAAACCATTGTTAGATTGTTATTGCAGGAGGGATATAGCAGTCCAAGACATGAGCAGTCCCCATGTGCTTGCTTCTGCTGCTCTTTCTTCACCGTCAGAGGTTAATGTCCCAAAGCTGAGCTGAAAAAAGAGAATATATGGAAGAGAATATTCCCCTCTTTCATGTCAGTATCATACATTGTAATTTAAGTCACTGTTGATGGCGCTTTAAGGTTGACTGTGAAAACTTTGCACAGATGCAGATTTAGGAGTTCTCAAAGGTTTCGCTCTGTGTGGTGAGTTCTAGGGCTTGATCAGCTACAACCTCTGGGGTTAATATCACTATTGCTCTAGTTAGATCTGGACGTAAATGTCTGTTAGCTCTATTTAAACAGTTCTAAGTGCAAATTTTGGGTTAGTTTTCTCAAATGTAGGAGGAGTGTTCACTAACATGCTGCAGGTGCATTGCATCTTTAGATTTGCATCTAGACAAAGCCTACGTGCTTATACAGAGACTAGCACAGTGAAGAGTTGATCTAAGCCAGAGCTTCTATGCTATTATCATGTAAGAATAAAAAGAGCTAAAATGCCATGAGAATAATGTAAAAGGAAGCATATTTATGGTCCTCTGACCTCATAGATGCCAGATGTGCTGATTTTGGAGCTCTTCAAAGAGAACTTGAATTCAGCTTATATACTGCTCATTTATAGGAAGATCAAGACTATATATAAATATACTTATATATATATATATGTAGTGTGTGATTATAAAATAAATATATATTTGGAAATAGAGCAGCTGTTTCTGCTTCTCCTTCATCTGCTTACTGAAGTGTTACCCATTCTTTCCATTATGCTGATGCTGTAGCTTAGGTCAGAGAATAAAAAGTATGCTAGGGCCTTGGTAAATGATCACCCTATGGCTTTAGCTGTTTTCAGGATTGCCTGACACATGTATCAGACAGAATAATCACATTGTTGGTATCATTCACTTTCTTGTTTTTCAGTATAAAAACATTATTTCTTCTTTCCCCACACATGGAATCATTTTAAGTTTTTAGTTCCAGATGTTCACAGATGAGCTTTGCATGGTCTGAGCTCAAAATCAGTATCAGCTGGAATTTTAAAGAAAGGGATATTTAAAAACCTCGTTGGGTCACAGTATTCTCCAACAGAGAGCTTTTTCGCATGTTTGGAGTCTTTTCTGCAGTTTTCTTTCATCTCAAGCATCACATTCTCAGCTTATTTTCCAGAAGTAGCCTCCTTCTCTTTTGTGGAGAAGATTTTAATACGCCATGCCTCTAACCTCTTTTTCAAGAGCTTTGAATGTTTTCACAGTTTTTTGAAATAGTTGATTGTACCATTAAGCTGTAATTAATACCTTCTGTAATTGATATTCTTGTAACTGATAATCTCTCCTCCCTTCTGCAAAGCAGAGTAACTTCTCTCTGATGGCTGGTAGTTGTGCGCTGGCTTCAGGTATAAACTGGTTTATGAAGTTAGTTCCACTTCATGACTGTGGCTCACAGTTCTTTCAGTTGTGCTGATGCATCTGGTTTTAGAATTGAATCACTGAATCACATTAATTGGGGGGGGAAGTAATTTTAAAAGGGATCATCTCAGTGATGCAATTTACGTTGCAGCTATACAAATAGATTTATCAGCACAACTGAGAAGGAGACAGATTGCACCAGGAGGATCAGAATTAGCAGCTGGGGTAGAAAGCTTGTTGAGGGAAAATTGCTCAATTATTGTTAGAGGAGCTGAGCTGTTTCCTTTGTTTTCTGTTGTTAGAACCGCCTTCCTGCTCCACCTTCTGCTCTCTTCCCCTGTTTTAGGTCAATTCTATGTTTTTAAAAGTCTTTTGTCACAAAGTATTGAAAACATTCATAGCTTGTATGAAGGTGTTTGATTTCCAGATTGTTACTGACAGCTAAGTGATTTCTGACTCCAGTCGTAGTGATGACCATGGCTCTCGTGATTCTCCTTCCAGACGTCTTTTGTGAAAGTTTTGAAGAAAAATGTGCTTAGATTGAGCTAATATTTATATACTAAGGGTCAGGGAATTTCATCTGTGTTAGCTCTTTGTGGTGTGTGAGAGAAATAGCAGATAGCACTATTTGCCATTAATTTGAAGACCAATTAAAAGTAGAGCATTTCCTTCACTTGTAGCTTTGGGTGCCTTCCCGTGCAGAAGACAGGGGCAACGTGTCTGTGTTCTCTATCAATGTCAGGGTTTCACTCGCACCGGTGTTGCACAGCGTCCTGTGAAGACTGACAGTTGCCACATTTGTTTACCTGTGGAAGATCATTCACACATCCTTGGTCTGACCACTTCAAAGGTGGTAAAATAGGACAAATAGACATGCAATAAGGAGGGGAAAAAAAAGAAGTTTTGAACTATTTCCCCCAAAACATAATGGCTCTGGGGAGAAAAAACCTTTCAGAAATCATTCTGTGAAGGTGCTAGCAAGCATGCTGCACGAGTTATCCAAAGTGAAATACCATCTGTCTGTCACATGGCTAAGCAGAGACAGAAGTTCTTCCTCAGCTTTTTGCTTGGAAAGAGACAGAAAAAAAGAAACCCAAACTTGCTCCTTTTGAAGTTCTCTTAGCAAGTACCATGTTTTGCTGTGGAACATGGACTCTGAGAGTCTGGGTTTCGTGCTGATATTTTACTACCAAAGAATTAAACACGCAAAGCAGAGGACAAACCCCCTCTCAGAAAAAATGCCATGCGCGCACTGTTTCCACACTTGAGAGGTTTTGCTTCAGTTTGTTCTGGGCTTCACTCTTCTTTTTAACTTCTTAATCTGTTAAAAATTAGTTTCTTCCGCAAGGTTTTCTTTCATTTGCCAACCAGTGCTTGTAAAGTAGGTCACGTTTTAATCTATTATTATAGAATATACTATCAAACATTTGAGAACTGTTTTTATTGAAAGTATTGTGTTAAATCCTTGTGTTTCTGAGAATAGTTTCCTTTGTGTACAGAATGGCTGGGTTTTTTTCCTGCTCCTCTGACATGGATATGCTTGAGCTGCCCTTGGGCTGGTCTTTATGAGTAAAACAGTGGTGGTGTTTGGTTGTGGGGGGTGGTTTTTCTTTGTTTTATTCTTTATTTTTTACTAATAGGGACTTGCTTGTATATGGTTGTATGATTTGTGTTCACAATATAGATAAACGTTGGAGGAAAGGGTCACACATCTATGTAAAAAACAAGTTTTAACACAAGCACACAATACTAAAAGGTAGCCATACTTTGAGGAATATCACCATTTTAGTTTTTTTTCTCCTAAACAACATACAGAAATATAAAACCGTCTTACTTTCCTTCAAAAAGCCAGTGTATTTTCTAAATGGAAGTTGGCCGAAGATGTGTGAAAATAAATGGCATCTGGCAGTTGGAAGAATCTGACAAGTTCCTTTTTTGGTGGGTGTTTAGATTAATGACCTTAGCTGGAATTTAAAAAAAAAAAAAATCGAGATGCCACTGACTCACTTTGAAAACTGCCTGAGAGCCTAGTCAGATGTTTGTTTGAAACACAGTTGCAATGATAACGAGAAGTTATGTCTCCTCAACTGTGGTACGTAACTGACTTGCAAGCTCTTCATTCCTTGCAGTACAAGATCAGACGGGTTCACGTAAACCGCTGCCAAGATTTCTCCTATCCTTTGTGGTTGAATCACCAATGCAGTTAAACCAATTAAAGTCATATTTGTCAAGGACTTTTACGAGAAACACATATCCAACAAACAAACGTAATTTGGAGAAAATATTTAAACTTACCTTGTATTTAAAGTATAAGTAAAGTATTGCAAACTAAGTTATTGTTGGTTTGTATAAACATTGAGAATGCTAGACATGCCACAGTTAAATTAAATTTACATATATTTGCAATGAAAATCTGGTTTAGCATTTTCATTTTGCTCTGCCATTATATATTAAATATTGCTGCAAGAGGAACTGAATCTCTTTTTAAGGCATTTCTTCCAGTAAGAGTTATTTCTTGTATGCAGATAGTTCTGAACTAGTTACGTTTGTATTGGCGCAGAAGAGAGGAAAAGGCAAATACATCTTACAGTTGAAACTTGTGTTGAATCCAGTATTCTTTGTTTGGTTTGGAGCTGCAGTGGCACCTAAATCAATGAGGGCTGTTGGCGTGCTGATGTAAAGAGCCTTGCGTTTAATAATTTTCTAAAATGCGTTGTTTCTAGGTCTACAGACAAGACTGTGAAACCTTTGGCATGGTAGTGAAGATGCTAATTGATAAAGATCCATCGTTAGAGAAGTCCATTCAGTTTGCCCTGAGGCAGAATTTGCATGAAATAGGTGAGCGATGCATTGAAGAACTCAAACATTTCATTGCTCAGTATGATGCTGCCAATCAAGATCTATCGGAATCCTTCAAAGAGGGCTCATACTAAGGACAAAAACATGCTTTTAGATCCTCTGCGTTGTGTATGCCATGATACATAAATCTACTTTTGTGGGGAAAGAGGGGATCTTGTTGAAGATGTGGACCCAAGGCCTGCACTCCTCCGTAGTAGCTCAGGTGGCTGTATCGTGTGCACTGTGGTGTCCACAATTGTATTCTTCCTACCTGTTACTTGTTGACATATATTCCTTTGAAAAGATGTTCTTTTCAAAAATGCTCTAAAGTGACAAACTATTTTTTGAAACCTTTACGCAGTTACCTTGGAGATAATGTTCAGTCCTATGTATGTACACTAAATTTGATGTTTGTAAGTGTAACTTCAAACACTGTATTTTTTATTAAAATAACAAGAAGCAGCTCTTCATTCTTCAACTTACGCAGAAATATGGCTTGTTTTCATATATACCATAGGAAGGGAAGACTTGCAGAATTGGTTGCAACTATGATTTAAATTATTTATTATAGTTTAATTTTCAGAACTTTAGATTCATTCTGTAAAATTACACTAGGGATTATCTCTAGTCTCTGACTGCCAGAGCAACTCTTAACTCCTTGATATAGGAAGTGCTGTATTTTTGTTCTAATTGCAGGTTCTGCAAATGCCTTTTAAATTTTGGTGTTTTCCTTATCACAAGTCATTACTAGTAAGCAGTATTATGTAGGATTAATTCCATTTTTTGTTACTATTTGCTGCTAAACATTTCCTTTGTTATGCTTTTGGTTACACCTTACAGGCTCTAACTGCAGGCAGCCACTGAGCAAGGGAAAGTCCCTTCTACTCTCTCCCTCTCCCCCCTTATGCCTTCTGTCCGCTTTTTATCCATCAATTTTAACAATTAGGAGGCTGTGTGTAATCTTTATTTCCGACAGCAAGAAGGAGCAGGAATTTGGGGTGGCAAGGTTGGGCAAGGAAAGCAAGCAGGACCATCTCCATAGTAACTCCAAGTTGCTTTGGATTAGGTATAACGTGAAGTTGAACCCTAAGACCTCAAATTCGTCATCATTTCAAACCTAGGTGATCCTGTGTAATGTCTCGAGCCACTTCTGACTTGATAAGAGCGACTTGTAGTTGGGGAAGAGCGGTTGAGGAGAGAGGAAAGGCTGCCAGTGCTACATGATGTTGTGGTTTAGGCCCAGCCAGCAACAAAGCCTCCCGTGGCCGCTCACTCACTCGTCCCTCCACGGTGCGATGAGGAGAAAATGTAACAAAACCTGGTGAGTCGAGACAAGGACAGGGAGGTTTCGCTCACCAATTATGGTCACGGGCAAAAAACAGACTCAACTTGAGGAGAAAATTTAATTTAATCGGTCATCAATCTGAACAGAGCAGGATAAGGAGATACAAAACCCAGATCTTAAACCAAACACTTTCCCCCACCCCTCCCTCCTTCGTGGGCTCAAGTCCCCTTGCTCCCAATGTCTCTTCCTCCTCCCCGCTCAGTGGCGCGTGTGGAACAGGGAATGGGGAGTGCGGTCAGTTCACCAAAGATCATCTCTGCCGCTCCTCCCTCCTCAGGTGGGGAGGGCTCCTCACACGCTTCCCCTGCTCCAGCGTGGGGTCCCTCCCACGGCAGACAGTCCCTCGTGACCCCCTCTGACGCGAGTCCTTCCCACATGGTGCAGCCCCTCAGGAACACACCAACCCAGCGCGGGCTGCCCACAGAGTCACGGTCTGATTCAGGAGCAGGCACCTCCTGTGGTGTGGGGTCCTCTACAGGCTGCAGGTCCCTCTCTGCTCCTCCGTGGTCCTTCACAGGCTGTTCCACCACCATCCCTTGTGGGCTGCAGGGGGACAGCCTGCCCTCTCATGGGGGGGCTGCAGGGGAATCACGGCTGCCTTGCCCCAGCTCCTTCGTCACTGACTCCGGGTATCTGTGTACGTATTTTCCTCACATCCCCTTCCTCCCTCTGCTGCAAGTCTCAACAACCAACTGTTTCTATGTCCTGTCCCCTTCTTAAATATGTTATCGCATAGAATCATAGAATGGTAGGGGTTGGAAGTGACCTCTAGAGATCATCCAGTCCAACCCCCCTGCTAAAGCAGGT
>VZSC01008709.1:153705-176751 GCA_013398225.1 Steatornis caripensis
TCCTGAGGGCCAGTCCTAGCAGTGAACACTGAAGCAAAGAAGGTATTCAGTAACTCTGCCTTCTCTGTGTCCAGTGTCACCAGGTCACCTGCCTCGTTCAGCAGCGGGCCCACATTCTCCCTAGTCTTCCTTTTGCTGCCAATGTACCTATAGAAGCCCTTCCTGTTGTCCCAGAGGCGCATCTGTTGTCTCTAAATGGCCCTGCCTCAGCCCAAGGCATGGAGCTGGGTGAGCTTCAAGCAGCTTCTGACAGGGGCCACCCACCCGTGTAGCCCCTTCCCCTGCTACCAAAGCCGTGCCACACAGACCCAGCACACGTGATTACATTTCAGAGATGAAAAATACTTGGGAGTCATTGGTGGTATCCTGACTATTAGGTACTGGCTTTTATGAATGTTTTGGGAAAGGGATAATTGGATTCATAATCACAAAGAGGTAAGTGTAAGTACGATTCTTATGTATACATTTTTATTTAGAAACATGTGAAACTCTGTAAAAGGAGTAATGACTAAAGCTTACCGTTTCCAAAGTCCACAGTTCTTTTAAATGAAAAAATCCGTGAATTCAGCCCCCTTATCAAGATAGCTTCTCAGATTTCATCAGAATGGTTTGCAGAAAAGTAAATGAAATAGCAAGGACTTTGCATGTACAAGGTATTGTATGTATCACAGCATCTTACACATGCAAATCTTGACGTGTTATATTGAATATGTGTTACATCAGATTCCTGAGATGGCTGATTAGTTTTAATATCAGTGGGGTGTGGTTTTACAGTTGGCTTTTGTTGGTTTCTAAGAGTTCACATTACTCAAAGGAGATGACCTGCAACTTACCTTGTTGGCACCTGGGCTGCACAGTGAGTGGGAATCTGCTCACAGATCCTACGGGATGCTAATCTGGGGAGAGAGGGGAAGAGAGGCAACCTGTTGTGGCACAGTAGCTAGACCTGACCCACCCCTTCTGGCAACAACCTGGTTTATGGAGATCAGTCATGAAACCACAGGCAAAGTCTTCTCTGAGGCAGAAGCGTAACTACAGCGCTACACTACTTGCCTACAGGACTGAGAGCCTTCAGGGTGTTACATCAAAGTTTCTGCTTTGGGTTAGAAATGCTAACGAATAAAAATACTTAAAGCATGTTTAATATATTTTTGATTAAAAATGTCCATTATTACTGTACAGTTTGTTAGGAGTCTCCTTTGTTAGAAGCCTGATTAAATTTACTATGACAAAAGTATCTGATTTTTCAAGTGTTTTTCTGTAAAGTAAGACCAAAGCTTACAATCATAGAATCATAGAATATCTCGAGTTGGAAGGGACCCATAAGGATCATCGAGTCCAACTCCTGCTCCTCGCAGAACTGCCTAAAACTAAACCATATGACTAAGACTGTTGTCCAGACACTCCTTGAACTCTTGATAGGTTTGGTGCCTTGACCACTTCCCTGGGGAGCCTGTTCCAGTGACCAACCACCCTCTCCGTGAAGAACCTTTTCGTAATGTCCAATCTGTTCTTCCCCTGAAGCAGCCTCCCTCCATTTCCTCGTGTCCTGTCGCTGGTCACCAGAGAGAGATCAGCAGTCCTGGCGACTGGTCACCACCCTGATGTAACCCCATTTGCTGTAACTTTTTGAGCCTGACCTGTCAGCCAATATTCTTGAGCTTTTTAGATTAGCTAGTAGGNCTGGTCACCACCCCGATGTAACCCCATTTGCTGTAACTTTTTGAGCCTGACCTGTCAGCCAATATTCTTGAGCTTTTTAGATTAGCTAGTAGGTCAGTAAGATCTTTCAAAAGTTTGTTAGGTTGTCCTTAGCTTAATTTGACTCTTTTTTTTTTTTAAATGAATTAAATCTTACTCATGAACTGAGGAACTTTTTGAATTTTTTATAAGTGCTATTTCTGTGAAAGGTTTAATTCACATTCATGAGTGACAAGGTAACTGGTTTTCCATTTAATACTTGTCATTATGTTGAATGTTCACACGTAGCCTTTTGCGATGCATGCTTGCTGTTGATGCAAGTAAAATACTATGCCAATCCCTTAAGTAAGAAACATGGCTTTTAGTCTTGCTTCTTGTAGAAACAAACATACATACACTTTGGATTTATTTCAACTCAGTGTAAAAAGTTGTCCTTGGTCTTGCGGACAGCCTCAATAGGGCTCCTGGAGAGGGGTAGGCAGAGCATTGGTGGAAGGAACCAGATGCTGTGCTGGAGAAATTTATTTTCTTTGTCACCTTAAGAGCTCCTGAAGAAAAAAACCCCTTACTCCTAGGGCTCGTTAATGTGCAGATACCCTTAAAAGAATAAAAAGGGAAGAGGAAAGGAAAGTAGCATGGAAATTCAGTGCTACCTGCCGAGACTGGAGCAGTCCTGAATGGATCTGTAACCTCACTGGGTGAGTTGGCAGCTTTGAGTGACAACGTAAGCAGTCAGGGTGAAAATCAGCAATAAAACCGCTACAACTAGGAAAGGAGGTAATGCCATGTATCAGAGAAGGACCGACTCCCTGTAACCGTGTTGTCTGTGCAGGGTTTCCTCTTTTGATGAGGATAATGTATTGCCCTAATATTTCTCACCATCGTGAAGGTCGTACTGGGCTTGGCTGGCATAGAGTTAATTTTCTTCATAGCATCTTGTACAGTGGTGCCGTGCTTTGGATTTGTGATTAAACCAGGGTTGCTAACAGGCAGATTTTCGTTATTGCTGAGCAGTGCTTACACAGCATCAAGGCCTTCTTTTCTCCTTCTCACACCGCTCCGCCAGCAAGGAGGCTGGGTATGAGCAAGAGGCTGGGAGGGGACACAGCCAGGACAGCTGGCCCCAACTGACCCCAGAGATATACCAGACCCCAGGATGTCATGCTGAGCAATAAAAGGCGGAGGGCTGGGGTGGGCAGGTAAGTTTGCAAGGGCTGCTATTGCTCAGGGACTGGCTGGGTATCGGTTGGCTAGTGGAGAGCAACGGGCTTTTTTTTGTATCACTGGGGAGGTTTTTTTGTTTGTTTTGTTTTACTTATTAAACTGTCTTTATCTCATTTCAACCCATGAGTTTTCTTTCTTTTACCCTTCTGATTCTCTCCTCCATCCCACTGGTGGGTAGTGAGCAAGCGCCTGTGTGGTGTTTAGGTGCCTGTTGGGGTATAAGCTCCACTTGCAATACAAGTACTACTTCTAATAACACAAAACAGCATTTACAGCTTTGCTGACTGTGTCTTAGTCTCGTGTTAGTAGCAGACACTATCCCATACTATTGCCTTTATACATAAAGGTGAAAGAACCAATTAGAAACACTTCTCATAAGAAGCGATCAAAAATAATGAAGTAGAAATCTTCTGTGTCAAGCTGAAAAAACATTGTATTGCCATCCTTAAAACTTGGTGTATCATTTTTCAGGTGGATTAAAAAAAATCCAAGTTAGCCTGTCTCTCATTAAGTGTGCTTACAAGTACCTGTTATTCAAGTACCCTGACATGAATGTCTCAGCAGTCTATTCCTCAGCAAAAGAAAGCTTTCTAAATGTTTTCTAATGCTTTGAATTACTTGTGGTCCTGCAGCCTAGCATAAGCAAGGGAGATGTATGTGCCTGAGAGAAGAGGCATCTGAACTAGGTCTGAGTAAGCTGCTNATTGTATAGCCATCCTTAAAACTTAGTGTATCATTTTTCAGGTGGATTAAAAAAATCCAAGTTAGCCCGTCTCTCATTAAGTGTGCTTACAAGTACCTGTTATTCAAGTACCCTGACATGAATGTCTCAGCAGTCTATTCCTCAGCAAAAGAAAGCTTTCTAAATGTTTTCTAATGCTTTGAATTACTTGTGGTCCTGCAGCCTAGCATAAGCAAGGGAGATGTATGTGCCTGAGAGAAGAGGCATCTGAACTAGGTCTGAGTAAGCTGCTCATTCACTGGAAGGCAACACCACCGGAGCCCTGCTTCCCTAAGCATCGTGCAGTGCAACCTGTACCTCCTGTGGCTGAGTCTGGTCTTGAGGGAAAACCAGTCAGAGCTCCTGCCTCGGGCTGGAAGAATCCCTGCCGTTTAGCAAGAGAGCAGCACTGCGTACGGGAGGTTTATTACCTCCTTGCACAGACAAATGTGCCTCTTGGTTTTTTAATGAGTAAAACTGAGAATGAGGAAAGTCCTATACCCGCTGCCAAAGCTGCAGGCTAAAAAAACCCAATATAAACAGTGGTGGTGTGAGGGGAGGAGTGTCGTTATTTATTTACGTCACTCATTTTGAAGTACCCAGAGCCCTTGCAGGAGCAGAGAGGTCACAGTGCCCCAGCAATGATGACACTTTTGCCCCAAGTTCTCCTTGGGTTTTGTGTAAGGGCACGGGGAGGAAAGACATCTTGAACTCATTTATTTTGAGGTTTTGAGGGAGGTAATGTGAAAGTTAACTCTGAAGACAGTTTGAGTGACACGCTTTAGAGATCTGTGTTGAATAGTTTGTTTTGTTTTGTAAGAAAGAAAGTATTAGGAGGCAACTAACAACCTACGGAGAACTTTTATCATCTAATACTCCCTCCGTAACATACTACATTTTGGGAGAGTACATATGCCATATCTCAGGACATGGCGTAAGATCAGAAGAACTACTGGCTGAGATGTTTCTCCATGAGGCAGTTACTGTTCCAAAACGGTCACAGCAGTAGCAAGCAGACAGAGCATTTTGTTTCTGAGGCTCCTACTTCCCTGTATTTGGAAATGCACACAAGAATGGAAGGTCCCAATCACTGTTTGAGCAAGTCAGCATCTCTCCTCAAGTCCAGTAAGTCCTGGTAGTCTGATTGTTGTAATATGCTTAAGCTCAACAGGCATTTGGCTGCTAGGAAAGCAAATACTGCCTAAGCCACCACAGAAGCCCGCCAGCTGGAAGCATCCCACGAGCCGCCTGTTGGCCCATGTGCTGTAGTATGATGCTACTTTGATCAGCTTTCATGTACACAAGACTTGTTTGTACTAGAAAAGTAACTTACATGGTGAATACTACCTCTGGGAGGAAAGGATCTTTTGCTTATTTTACCCTGAAAAATACAAGGCAAGTAACTGCTAGTTTGATTTAGCCTTAGCAATAGCTTCATTTTCTTTGGTGTAAGCCAACATCCACGTGTCACTTCCATCCCTTATTTCTAGCTGCTTTTATTCCAAAACTTCTACCTCCTCAAGAATCACAAGCTTAGTTCAGTTTGCCAGGCTATTTTGGTAAGAAGCATTTGTTATTTATTTATTTCATTAATTACCTTTCTTCAGGTGGTCACAAAGCCAATGGCTTTAGCATTTAGTATCTTAATTGGTGGGTGCCACTGTTAATTCAAAGTAACACATTTCTGCCCTTTATTTGAAACATCGGAAGTTTATTATAACTTAAAATAGCTCCTGTTCCACATACAGGTTCCAGGCAACTTTTGAGATTACCCACTACTTTATAGTTTTTTGCCAGCTTGCCTTCTAGAACCACTCAGCACCTCTCTTCCTCTACGTACGCAAACTTCAGAAACTATCTTTGGGAGAGGAGGGGAACAATAATAATAAAAAAATCCACATCCACAGGAGTTGCATATTTGTTGTACTGATATATTCCAGGCTTGTGTGGTTTTTACATTTATATAGTTTACATTTTGCTTGACCCATAAATAACACTTGCAAGATTAAGAGGGCCATAGTTTAGAGAGTATTTACATAGCCCCACCATGCATACAGAGCTTTTAATACCTAGTAGACAAAATTAAGCTGTTTTGCACTAAACATTTTTCAATATTTTTCACTGAAGACCCCTGACTAAAATACAAGCAATATTTCATCCATAATGCTGCTGTTAAACCCCTACCAAATCTATTTTGAGTGTAACAAACTTCTTCAAATTCAGGGATATAAAAATATTCAGCTTTTAAAATTTTAACTGTACAGTATGTACATTAGTATTTGCACTGTTAAATTATGAATACATTTAAGCCTATGAAATACTACATTATAAATATCAATGTTTTTTGATTTAGAATTGCAGCTAATACATTTTAAAACCCGGATAATGCATTTGAAAAGACACAATTCTGGAGCCTAATCCTTTAAGCCCTTATGAAAGTATTTGTTACGTAAGTAGATTCATTGACTTAAATGCGGGTACGTGCCTGAGCAAAGGACTGCAGCAGTTGTACCTCTCTCTTTCACTGCTGGGGGGTGAGGGGCATGGCATAAAAACCATCGCCACTCATTGGCAGCTAAGTCCAATTCCAGCAGCTGAATTAATATCTGACTTTAAACAGGCACAAAAAAAAAAACCCTTACAGAGGGATGGAATTCTTAAAAAACAAAAAACAAAAAACGTGGAGGGAAAATCAGTTAAGTTAAATGTATAAGGATAGATCCTGCTTTAGGATCTATCAAGGCCTTAAGCATTTCAGTTCTGATTTTTGCCTCCTTAAAGCGGACTCTTTGGAAAAGGAGCATTTTCCCAAATGAAAAAAATTCCAGTTTTTGTAGGGAAACTTGAAGGAGAGAGAGTGAGCTTTATCAATGAAGAAAGGGCACAGTATAGAGCCTTCTTCTTATTGGCGGTAAGAGGAAAAAGTCAAAGATCACTCTGTGTGGATATAGCTAGAGCACAGGACCGACAATTTCATTTACTCATCTTTGTTGAATCCCCTCTCTCAGACAATTCAACACAGGTGAATAGCAAGCATAAAATAAAATGCCTACAAAAAGTCTGTATCAAGAACTGCAGTAACAGTATTTTGACAGCTGAAACAGAATACGTAAACCTAGCAATATCTGAGCAGATCAGCATTTGGCATGGTGACGCTTCTGAATGTTACTTGTACAATGTAAACTCTGGCAGGGTTATCATTTACACTGGCAAAGCATTAAGAACCTTAGCAACTTGCCTAAGTACAATTATTAATATAAAAAGATGTGGTTCAAACTGTAGCTAGAGTTGACTGGTCTTCCCAACTGTTAAAACAAATTAAGAAATGATGCAATTCTTTCCTTTGTGTCCTCTCTTCTTCTTTGATTTGGTTGTCCTTTGCCCAAACTGAGAACTAGATAATGCAGTAGTTGGACCAGAAAGGTCATCTGTATAGTACGGGTATCTCAGTGATCGTGGCTGTGGAATTGGCTGTCCTAGAAAATATCCCTCCTCTTCTGAGTCAGATGATGAGGATGAAGTTGAACACCAGGAGTCATCTTCCTCACCATACAATCCAAAAAATTTATCAACCACCTGATTCCGCAGTGCATAATCAGACCTACTATGGGCATATTGTCCATACAGCTCTGCATTTTGAATATATGCCCGAATCTCCCGAGAGCTTCTATTCTGAATAATTTTTTCATGATCCTGAGGGGAGTAATAACGAAATCTCTCTCTTGGAGAGCATCTTCTTTCTGCAGCCAAGTTAAGTGCGTTATCTGAACGAGACTTCCTACTTCTTCTACGATGATGAGATGGTCGACTTCCACGCTCTTCAAAATGGTAAACACGCCTACGAGTCCTCTCACTCATTGGAGGCTGACGTATTTCAACATTCTCGTAACTTCCATTATCAATAACATCGTCTGAAAACTTCACTTGCTGTGGTCTAGACTGGGATTTAGATCTTCTCAGTACAGGCACATGCACTGGCTTTTCCTCTGGCAAGACCTTTTCCTGACACAACTCTGAGCTCAGGCTCTTCAGGGACTCTGTGCTCCGGTGGAGCATTGACGAATTTAGAGTTCCCATGTTGCTCATTTTCTCACAGTCCTCTACCTCCAGTTCTTGGAAAGTTTGCAAAGAGTAGAGAGATGGCCGTGGCTTGCCTTCTCCATCCATTGAAGCCCCTGTGGTGGGAATGGAGAAAGGAGGAAAAGGATAATGAGAGAACTATCAGGGAGGTAAGTACTACAACAAACTATTCAACATTTCTTTTCAGTAAAGCAGAACTTACTCGTGTTTTTTGGAACTACTAACCAAAGTACTAGCTTCACAGAAGAATGAGCTTTGTTCTGTCTTAAAACATTTAAGTATTAGCTCTGTTTACCAAAGAATTAGCTAACATTAGGACATCAAGAGCAGAAGTTTAATGAGTTTACAATTTTTAAACAGCTCTAACATGCATACAGCTAAGCCTCTAAGAGAAAAGAATTACTTAAAATTATTCTACAGTCCATGCTTGCCATTTTTAAGGCTAAAATATTTCATGTTTCTGGTATTGCTAAATGCAATATTCCCGCTGTTGCTACAGGAGAGTCAGGCTTACTGTCTCACAAAGAAGGATCCCTTCCCTCCAAAAATCAGCAGCAGTAAGCTGGCCTCATTTACTCCAGGTCTGTGTTCAGTGACTCCTCAATTGACCCCCAATCTCCAATGGCGACAAGGTGCAATACCTCTAGTTCCCGCTCCTCCTATGTCCCCTGAACCAAGCTCCCCTTATCCGTTGCTTCCTTACTGCTTGGGCAATACAGCATGTGGTTGGGCCTGAGCTATGTAAGTAGCTACAATAATTCAGGTTATACAGGTAAAGAATTGGAGAAGATAGGACAACTTTTAAAATTAGTCTCTGATACCTAACTCTCAGGTTTGGGGTTTTGGTAGGGAAATAGGAAAGGAAGGTTAACACGCACACACACACAAACACACTCATTTGCATATCTGACTTCTATCCCTTTGGCTAATTTCAATCACATTTGACAAGGAAGTTCACAGAAGTGGATTATCAGTTTCTCTTTAGTCAACGGAGAAAGATGATCTCATAAACCTCATTTCCTAAGGCTAAGAAGTTTACCATCCTTTCAGATTTTCTACATATTTTTACAAGCAAATCAGGAAATTACCTAAAGTGTTTTGCAGATTATCTTTAGTATTATCCTAGTCTATAATACAACTTCTTGTACTTAAGGTATGGGAAAAGAAAATCATTTGCTTGAAGCTGTGCTTTTTATGTAACAAATGCATAGTTCAAGACCATTCTTACTTTGTTTAACCGACTATGGATTTTTTTTGTTGTAAGCAAAGGAAAGAGAATTCAAAAGGAAAGGAGAAGAATTTAAATAGAATGTGTGCTTCATAAAAGCTATTGCCTACTTTCCATGCATCTCTTGCTACTAAAGCTTTTTAGAAATCAGAGATATGAAAAGTCTTAGTTCGAAATACTCCAACACGCGTTTGGTTGACCTCTCCATCAAAACCAGTCATTTTTTCCCCCATTACCTGTTATGTTCGACAAAGCCAAAGAATCCATTGAGTCTCGAACACTTTGTTCTTGCTGTTTCAGGTCAGACAAACATTCAAGTGAACCTCCATACCACGGTGTCTGGTCGTGTTTGTATCCTGATGCCCCATGTTCCATGTCTAGCTCCTGGATTTTCCTGCTGCTGGCAGGGCCTGGATGGCTGCCGTATGCAGAGTCACCCAAGCCGTCTTGTGACTGGGCCCAGTACATGTCTGATTGGTACTTCTTACTTGCTAGGCTTGGATTATTTTTTTTCAAGTCCAACTTGCTCTTGACCATGCTATCAGAAAGCCAGTGTTCACTTGATCTAATGTCTACTTCAGCGGGCTGCTGGAAGAGGCTTTTATCACCAAACTTGAGAAGAAGTTGAGTCATGTAGTCTTCATGTTCAGCCCATTCTTCAGGGTCTTCAGGCATTTCTTGCTCTACTCTTCCTTTCCAGAAGTCTTCATTAACAAAGCTTGCTTCTTCCCTTGAAAGGCTTAAGTCATCCAGCTTACGAGAAAGAGTATCATCAGCATTGCCCGAAAGGCCAGGAAATTTGTAATTGAGTGCCGGCGACAGGAGGAGAGACTGGCGGCACTGGTCAGCTGACCGGCTGCTTTTTCCCATGCGAATGCTCCTCCTGGAATCTCTGGATCGAGCAGACTGAAATGCAGAATCAGAAGAGTCGGAGGCATGAACATCCTCTCCCAAGCTGCAAGTTTTTGAACAGTAAATCTGTCCTTGCTTTGGAAGGAAAGGGCAGCCAAGCAAAGACGTCTTGCACTGAGCACAAGAAAAGCAAGTCTCTGTGGCGTGCCAGTGCTGTCCGTCATAGGTCATCTGAGCATGGTCAACACCTACAATAGGAGAAAAAGCAATATTTTTTGTTTCTCTAAAAAGTTACTTGCAGAATCCACACTTCTGGAATGTGAAATTATTTCATGACTTGGCTTTCCCTTAATGCGTAAGTAAGTTTAATGCTTAAACAGGACATACTTACCAATGTGTTCCCCACAGGTCTCACAGTATTCTGCGTAAAGCGATTCAAAACAGTTACAGCAGAATGGTCGCCCATCCTTCATGATGTATCTCTGTCCACCCAGGATCGTTTCACACTCGAGGCAACAGAAGTGCTTCATGTGCCAGTGGCGACCCTCAGCTTCCGTACACTCATCAGCAAAAATGATCTTTTCAGAGATAAAAAGTAACTTTTAGTTAAAGTGGCCAAAACCTCACCTTGAGACTCAGAGCAAGCAAGACATTCTATTTGTGCAGTTCACACAATAAATTTAATTTTTATTTAGCTGCCTTTTGAATACCAAGACAACGACCTCCCATAGTAACTGCGGCATTGTAATATTTCCTTAAACAGTAAAGAATTAAGAAAACCTTTACTTTTTAAAGCAAAAAATCAAATGAGAACATAAGAACTCAACAATTAAAGAAGCTGCTATGAGGATGACATTTTGGAATATTTGTATCCTTTGGATCCTTTTCCTAATTCAATCTGCAAGATTCAATTCTAAATACAAACAGGTATGTGCTTTCTAAATACCATCACATTGCTTCCAATATTGTCAATATGACAAGAAATTAAACACCTCTCAGCTTTCAAATACGTCTATGCACTGGAGTCCATCCTTCTTCTTAAAGGAGTGCATCTGAAGTTAGCAATTGCCCAAGTGATGCAGTTTGTTACCCGAACAACAACGGGAGTGTAGATTGACCGTAAAATGTGAATTATTTACCTCATCACAGGCTGAACATCGAGGTTTGAGAAGTTCAGCGTGGTGTCTGCCGCAGTGAATTTTTCCATCTTGGTAGAAGTAGATAAGGTCAACAAGGAGCTCATTACACGTGAAGCACACAAAACACGAGGGATGCCAGCACACACCCGGCCCAGCTCTTGAGGCAAAAACTGCAACTTCGCCGCCATTTACTTTTGTACCACACTAGGAACAAAACCAGAAAGTGAACACACTTCCCATCCCAAGCTACTAGCTTCTGCCATTTAAACTAAGTTAAACCACCAAACCCAATATGCAGGTTTTATTCAAAAATTCTGACAAGAGGGGGAAAAAAAAATTCTCAAGTCTAGTCTAGACAAAATCTGTGCATCAACAAACCTTTTGTGAACAGAAGTTTATTTTGTACATAATAACATTTTTGACCATATGCCTGTTTTTCGTTTGTCATTACTTTAGTATGTCAGCAACAGATTTTTTTTTTTGAGTAGGAAATATATCAAAGGTTCAGTTCATTCCCAGTGTCAAAGGTTGTGCTTTGCTTAAGGAAGCACTACCTTCTTTCTATTTACATGCAGTTCAAAAATATTTTTTTTTTCTGCTGTTCAGACATAGACAGAGATAAGCTTACCCGTAATACTGAGATACTGCAGTTTTACATTATTCAGCCCGCTAGCTGGCTTGTGGCACCAGTGCTATTACCTGTTCACAAACCGCATGCGTCACTGCTCTTGAGAGTAGTTTAATAGTGCCTCGGCCAAGTGCCTCCTTTTTGCGCTGAGAACTGAACATCTGCAGTTCCTTCTTTTCTTCTTCACTTAAAGACTGGCAGTACCTCACCTTCCAGTGAAAATACAAGAGAACTTATTTCAGACACTGAGCTTTAAAAGTAGCAGATTAGTAAGTGCATATATGCAAGAAATTCATCAGGCATGCTGGCGGCAATCATCATTAAACTTTTCCAACTTGTCTTCTCTACCATCTTAATATTTAGCTAATAGAGCATAATACAAAAGTAGCACGGAGAGAGATTTTTGCATTACAGGCTAAAAAATCACCACGCTAAACATTATAAGTTGTCTAGGCAAGAAATAGAATTTTTTAAAAGCCAAACCAAAACCTGCTGCTGTCCTAAAATAATGGAATGAACCTAAACCGGCCATAACGTTGTCCTTTAGATTTATGGTTAAGTGCCCGCAACTAAGTATTGCAGTATGCACAAGATCTTAAGTATTGACACCCCCGCCCCCTTTCCTTACAAAGAGCTTGTTTGTTATTACCACTTCTACTCCAAATTACACTGCATATCTGAGATGCGAACCTTTTACTATCACAAAGCATCCTTTTTGTGTGCTACAATGCAATGCCAGGAATTTGTAGGTTCCTGGTAATTGGTGGGTGGCTGCAAACACTATAAAACCAACTTGTGTTAAGTTTATTGCAGTGACACCAGGCTGCCTAACAAGCAAAGGCAGTGTCCTTCCAGACAGCTCTTATCTGCACACAAGCGAACCGGACAGCTGAACAATGGACTCAGTGTACACACCGTGCTGCTTTGGGGGTCAGATGCCACTGCAGGCCACGGCTCAGGCTTGTAATAAATACGCAGGTAGGTAATTCTCCACGTAAAAGCCGCCAGGGAGACCTGAGCCCTGGCAGCGCATCCTAAATTCTGTATTTACCTCATTATCGTGGGGTGGCAGCTGATAGAGAAGTTGTTTAATTCGGTGTTTCTCTCCAGGGCTGTTAACGTAAGGGACCTTCTCCTCTGGCAAGCAGGCGAAATACAGCTGGACCTGACCAGGAGGAAGGCAGGGCTCAGACCGAGGGACACACATCACCCAAGCACCGCAAGCGTCCTTCAGCTACTGTTTTATCTCAGCTCTCATTTACGAAGGAAGAAGGTTACGCTACATTAGACCTGTGACAGGGTTCGTGCTGAAAATACGAGGCCCAGATGAACCAGCTCAGCAAACCTGAATTGTCTCTGATAAAACTAGCACCCAGCTGCTGAATTGCTTTTCTGGAATGCAATTTGCAGTGACAATTGAGGGGGTGGGGGGGTGTACCATAAATTATGCACATTTAATGTCTCATTATTCCCACCCCCTTCAGGGCTGGTCAACAACCCCCTGGAAATTCCAAGTTTCCCTCTGCAATTTACCACACAAGGCATGAAGCTTTCCAGAAAACAGCCACTATATAAACAAATTTAATTTGCTCTCTGCATTTTACACATTGTTGAGACAAAAGCTGTTTTGTAGTCTCCTGCTGATCAGGTTCACCCACAGCATCAGTTTTCATTGCTTCCATGTGGGCTTTGGTAAGAAGGTGGAAACATCCTTCCCTCGGGAGGAGGCTGGATCCAGCCACATTTCAATCAGATGCAAATTAACTATGAAATTTTCAAAGGCTGCATGTTTTTGATAAAGAAATCAATATTAGGTGTACACACCTATCAATCTTCGCTTTTTTTTTTTTTTTTTCAGAAGAAAATGATGACAGGAAAGCTGTAATGAACCCTGTGACAAAGCCCAATGGCAAAAAATATTTTTGTGGAACAGCTACAGATTTATTGTTTTTCCTATGCAGTTTCCAGCTTGTCACGAGGCCTGGGGCTGTAAATAAGAGCCGACTATTGGCAAAAATATTGCTTGCCATCCAGATTTAAATAATGCTCAGGTCAACAGCTTATTACTGTGCAAGACAGATGAAAAAGAAGCAGTAATCAGTCACTTGACTCAGGACGCAATCAAAATAGTACGGGAAAGGTTGCACGAATCATGGCTTGGTCTTCATTTAACCAAAATCTAAACATCAGAAGTCTCCTGTGAGCCCACTTACTACTGACTGTATTTCAAGAAGCTGCAGGAAAAGATAACAACACACAGTAAGAAGTGAAGCTTTAAAGATACTTTACGCCCTTTTCTCAAGTTTATTGCACTGTTCTCAAAATAAGTCATTCTTCTTGGAAAAAAAAGCTTTAGTGAGTTTGAGCTAGGTGGATTATGAGGATATTTTAGGGCATTTCATTGTTCTGGTAGAATGATAGCTAGCTGTTTGCCTTAAGGTCTGATTTATCAAGATTCTTACGTATGCTTACGGAAGTGATAGAGTTTCCCTAAAAATAGCCCGTTATTTGCCATTCCTGCTGACTTCGTACTTTATTCATGATTAAGAAAATCTCTGCATAGCAAAAAGGAGACATCTTCTGCGCCTTCATAAGCATGGACTGCATTAGCTTGCGAGCTGAAGGAGGGCTGCTCTGTCCTGTTAGCAGACGCTACAAAGCCACTCTCTCCATTCAACACTGAACTCTGAGTTCTGGATATTGCCACGTACACAGCTTCAGCACAGATGCAATATTATCAAGTAAATAAATACCATGAGAGGTTCATTTTGATCTCCCACAGCAACTTGCTCATCAATAATTTCACTTTTATTTCCACTACGGTGATGTTATAAAAGAGAGAGGGAAAGGAACAGTCCAACCACTGCATGAGGGTCAGCTCCAGAGACCATACAAGAGAAATCCTGTCATGAACAAATAGCGGGCATACAACTATTTAAACAAGCGTAACATACATTACTACTGTCACGGTGACAGAACACTTTCGTTTACGTGCACTGTAGTAACACGCATGTTCTAGATGTCAAATGCCTAATTATTTAAAGACTTGTACAAATGAAGTATTGGCCAAGTAGCACAATGCCACAAGGTATGCCATGAGCTTGAACCTAACAACGTATTTCAAAGCAAATTTCTATGCTGCTTTTAGAGTTGACAATACATACCTCTGCACCACGTATTTATTCAAAGATCTTGACTAGGAAATTTTGTTTGGAACACAAAACACCTCAGTGGTGAGGATTTTAAGCTCCCTAAACACAGCCTCATTGGAACAGGAAACAAAACAAGTGAAGAGTTCTAGACTAATTTAAGGTTTATGTACTATAAGAATTTAATTACACTTGTAGAAGTAGCGTATCACTCCCTTAGGCAGTCCTTACAAGGCTTCTTTTAAAAAGGCAGAAGCAGAGTTGGTACCTGCTCTGGTCTGAGGCCTGGGGGGACCCAGGCATATTCTTCCAAGGCACAACCAGAGTCATCGTCAGATGTTGAGCTTCGCTGACACCCGAAAACGAGACTGTTGGCTTTGGGCTCCATCTCCAGTGGCGTAAGTGTGAAGCGTTAAATATTTCAGCTGCAGCTCATCAAGCAATTGATCTGGAAGAAGATATTAGCAGAGCTTTAATAAATTTGAACCTGCAACAACTAATTATCAGTGTAAATGATCTTACAACAGCTTAGTATTCCTCGTGTTGCCCAGAACAATAAATTACTGAAGCGTCAATACAACTCGCTACAAGCAATTCAGAAGTACTTAAAAGAGTTATAAAAATAAAACTACTCAAGACAAAGAAAACTAGACCCACACTACCACATTTGGCAACCACAATGTATTTCAATATTAACACATGCCATCTTCCACACTTCTGCTTGTTTGACATCACAGATTATATGTAGGTATATGTAGGAAAGACTCATTGGGGACATATTGAAGAGTGACACGAGCTGTTCCTGAAGTCATTACTACCACGAATCTAGTAACACAAAAGACATGACAATCGCTTGTCAAAAACTAAAGAAGTTGTTAGGGAAAGACAGTTGTGCAAGTAGCATGCTGTTTTTCACAAGGTAGCCACAGAGCAGCGAGCGTCTGCTGGATTCCTCAGAGAACTTTGTTTTAGCTGTATCAGAGTGGAAGGGCGTTGGTCCAGTTAAGTATCTGAAATCCAATTATGCCAGATTAGGCTCTGTGAAACAGATCATGGCTGTTCTGTTAATTTACAATCCTACAGGGAGATGCTTCTGTTGATTCATGTAGCCTGCAAAGCTTAGTATCAGTGGGATCATTTTGAGTCACAACTGGCAAAGAAGGCTCTCACCGACATCCGTAGCATTCTGCAGTAAAAAGCTTATTAAGATAAGTATCTTACATTAATTCTAGCAGTTCTTAGGAAATTCAGACCAAGGATTTTAGTGAAGTACAGATGGCCAAAAGCAGAGAGGATGTATCCTACCATGACAGGTATCATAGAATCATAGAATAGTTTGGGTTGGAAGGGACCTTTAAAGGTCATCTAGTCCAACCCCTCCTGCAGCAAGCAGGGACATCTTCAACTGGATCAGGTTGCTCAGAGCCCCGTCCAACCTGACCTGAAATGTTTCCACGGATCGGGCATCTACAGCCTCTCTGGGCAACCTGTTCCACCATCTACTCTCTCTTAGTTTAAAACCATTACCACTTGTCCTAATGCAACAGGCCCTGCTAAAAAGTTTGTCCCCATCTTTTCTACAAGCCTCCTTTAAGTACTGAAAGGCCACAATAAGGTCTCCCCCGGAGTCTTCTCTTCTCCAGGCTGAACAATCACAATTCTTGTAGCCTTTCCTCGCAGGGGAGGTGTTCCATCCCTCTGAGCATTTCTGTGGCCTCTGGACCTGCTCCAACAGGTCCATGTCTTTCCTGTCCTCAGAGCTGGACACCGTACTACAGGTGGGGTCTCACCAGAGTGGAGCAGAGGGGCAGAATCACCTCCCTCGACCTGCTAGCCATGCTTCTTTCGATGCAGCCCAGGACACGGTTGGCTTTCTGGCCTGCAAGCACACATTGCTGGCTCGTGTCCAGCTTTTCATCCACCAGGATCCCTAAGTCCTTCTCCGCAGGGCCGGTTTCAACCCCTTCATGCCCCAGCCTCTACAGATACTGGGCATTGCCCTGACCCCGGTGCAGGATCCTGACCACTGGGGTTAGAAACAAGCTTGCTTCTACAGTACAACATTACACATGAGCTGCGCCTCCCCCGTTTTAGACAATTCTTTCACCTGTGCATGTAAACACAGATACAATCTTGTCAGTGCTAGATCTGAGCTGTAGAAAATTTTAATCTCCTTGAAATATAACCTTGCAGGTGGGTCTAAAAGGGAGAGCGATCTGAACACTTCTAGACGGTCTCACGTTACATTTCCGGTCTCATCACCACCATATTAGAGAAAATAAGTTGCTGCTAGATGCCATTCCCAAGTATTCTACTAGCTACGCAACAGGAGTTCCTCATCCTTCAAGCATGCAGCACTCGTTAGCGCCAGGCTCTGTTGATTCAGTACATAAACACAAACCCGCTCCATAAAAAGTGGCCACATGTGGCCAAAGCTACAAACTCAGAGAAATGACAGTATTCAGTATCACACAGTCTATCTACTCTTGTTTTCAATACGTGTATACATTTCCACACCCAATAAAAAGAGATGGGATTACTTAACTCTCCCACTGGGCTAGTGCTCAAAAAAATTAACCTGTTAACTTTAGTCCAAAACCTTCTGGTTCAAAAACACACGCGCTATTTTTGGTGCATTGCTAAAATGCCAATACACTTCTATTTCAAANAATGTTTCCACGGATCGGGCATCTACAGCCTCTCTGGGCAACCTGTTCCACCATCTACTCTCTCTTAGTTTAAAACCATTACCACTTGTCCTAATGCAACAGGCCCTGCTAAAAAGTTTGTCCCCATCTTTTCTACAAGCCTCCTTTAAGTACTGAAAGGCCACAATAAGGTCTCCCCCGCAGTCTTCTCTTCTCCAGGCTGAACAATCACAATTCTTGTAGCCTTTCCTCGCAGGGGAGGTGTTCCATCCCTCTGAGCATTTCTGTGGCCTCTGGACCTGCTCCAACAGGTCCATGTCTTTCCTGTCCTCAGAGCTGGACACCGTACTACAGGTGGGGTCTCACCAGAGTGGAGCAGAGGGGCAGAATCACCTCCCTCGACCTGCTAGCCATGCTTCTTTCGATGCAGCCCAGGACACGGTTGGCTTTCTGGCCTGCAAGCACACATTGCTGGCTCGTGTCCAGCTTTTCATCCACCAGGATCCCTAAGTCCTTCTCCGCAGGGCCGGTTTCAACCCCTTCATGCCCCAGCCTCTACAGATACTGGGCATTGCCCTGACCCCGGTGCAGGATCCTGACCACTGGGGTTAGAAACAAGCTTGCTTCTACAGTACAACATTACACATGAGCTGCGCCTCCCCCGTTTTAGACAATTCTTTCACCTGTGCATGTAAACACAGATACAATCTTGTCAGTGCTAGATCTGAGCTGTAGAAAATTTTAATCTCCTTGAAATATAACCTTGCAGGTGGGTCTAAAAGGGAGAGCGATCTGAACACTTCTAGACGGTCTCACGTTACATTTCCGGTCTCATCACCACCATATTAGAGAAAATAAGTTGCTGCTAGATGCCATTCCCAAGTATTGTACTAGCTACGCAACAGGAGTTCCTCATCCTTCAAGCATGCAGCACTCGTTAGCGCCAGGCTCTGTTGATTCAGTACATAAACACAAACCCGCTCCATAAAAAGTGGCCACATGTGGCCAAAGCTACAAACTCAGAGAAATGACAGTATTCAGTATCACACAGTCTATCTACTCTTGTTTTCAATACGTGTATACATTTCCACACCCAATAAAAAGAGATGGGATTACTTAACTCTCCCACTGGGCTAGTGCTCAAAAAAATTAACCTGTTAACTTTAGTCCAAAACCTTCTGGTTCAAAAACACACGCGCTATTTTTGGTGCATTGCTAAAATGCCAATACACTTCTATTTCAAACCTGCCAATCCCTCCTATGGGAACAGGCTATTTCTACAAAGCTTGTCAGCTGTCAGGCAAATTTCTGAAATCTTACTCTAGCTGAACAACTGAAGGTTAGCGAAACAGCTTCCGAGCTTAGCATCACCATACTACAATCTCTGTCAAGGAAAGTGACTAAAACCAAACTCAATCCCAAAAGCTCAATCCTATGTATTTAAAATAGACAGCCAGCCATCCTGGTACACACTAGATCCCCTGAATTCATTTCCCACAGAAACGAATGATAAGACAAGTGACACAAAACTGTTTCCCCTCTCCACGTACTAGTGGAAACGAAGTCAAGCATCAGGCAGGTTTTTGTTACTGCTTGTATAAAACTGGGGTGTGAGGAAGGAGGGACAGAGGAATATTGTGATGCAGTTAAGAAATCACTCTAGCAAAATAAAAAAAGGCAACAGCGCTCACTGTTGCAGACGGACGGGGATGCTCAGGTTGGCAGCTTGTGTCCCACACCACTTATACCCAAATAATTAAGTATAAAATCACTATGAGTATCACTGAGGAGACCAAGTCCTCCCAAGATGATCTTAGCAGCAGACAAACTGTTTTACAATTTCCCTTCAGAAAGAGGTAGACATCCGGTTTACAATAGCGTGCCACTTGCTGACACCTAAGCTGGTATTTCCAATTCTTAGGCCATTGCATCACGAGAACTCGTGTTGGTCAGACTGTCACTTTTCAAGAACTGACTCCTGCCCAATAACCCAGGAATAAAAGGAGTCACTAAGTGAAACATCTTTCCCAACATTTCATCAGGCAACCCAACCTCAACCGCACCACAGAAAGTAGATCTGAAATGTCATTTAGGCAAAGAGGCAGGTTCAGCTCTGCCAGTCCCCAGGCCCTGGAGCGGGGTGTACCCCGGCCTGCTCACAGGACACCCAGCACTCACAAGCACACAGGTAATTGAGTAATCGCTTCATATTGGTTATTCAAAAACCCCTCTCCATAAGATCAAAGATAAACTTCTCTGACTTACTTTCTTCTCTTGAAAGACAAGGAAACAACACAAAATCTGAACGCATGAAGGCTTGTTAACTTTTATGGGGTTTTTTGAACGCTAAGGCTACACGCTACTTCTATGTGGCCAAAAGCAGCCCTGGGTAACGTCAGGATTTCAACTACAGCAAAGGTACGTCAGCACAGGAGCGTTGCCTAATTCCAAAGGAAGATAAGGCAGTGGCACGAGAGCGACAACGCTGCTTTTCCACAGAGACTGATCCTGCCCAGGCCACCTCCGACCCACTCAGTTCAGCCAGCACACACTCCAGCTCCAAGAAGAGAAAACCACAGGCCAATTTTCCTGGTGATACAGGACAGGTTCAAAGTACGACTGGTAGAGAATAAAGGAAAAATACACCTTACCTGCAACTTGTAAAGTGCAACTTTACAGTCAGGGTGCTCCTCCCCAGACAAGGCAATTGGGAACGTTTAAAGCGAGGTTCATAAATCTCAATGAACCGAGATTACTCAAAGGACAGCATTCACTTTAAAAGAAAAACGCTACCATAGAGCTAAGGCTAAGCCAGCTATAAAATGACTGACAGTACACCGTACATCAATGCGGCCATGTCACAAATACTGCGGTGTTGCTGCGAGCGAGGTTTCTGAAGTAGCCCAGCTTAACAGCAGGCTATCTGCAGAACTATTTTAGCAATTGCTTGTTTAGGAGTTCTCCTTCCTCTCCTGCTCAAGTGTAATTTCGTTTGCATTTTAAAACTACAGGGTTCTTCCTCCCCGCCCTCCAACCGCACTCATCCTTCAAAGCGATCTGTTTAAAATGATTACGTCCTAAGGAGGATTCAAATGAATACAAACAACAGCTGAAAAAATAAATGCTTTCCTAGGGATGAGTAGAAAGATGGTCTTTCTACTCCTGCCATGACATCTACGAAACACAGCAAGGATGTTTTGTTTTGCTTTCTTAAAGTTTGTGGAACGTTTTGAGGTTTCGGCTCTGTTCAAACACTACCTCTCAAAAAAAGCTTCATAGCCTACAAGGAGGCATTTCACTGGCAGCTTGACAACTATGAATAACATAATTGAATTAAACAGCTAAATGTGATTTAAAAAGAAAAGCAATTAATATGTTTTTTCTACTAATGTATTAAAATGACCGTATTATGCCAAAGTTCTTAGAAGTGAAGACAAGCACTCCTAATTACAAACCCGTGAGCACGTAAAATGTTAGGATATCAAACTTAGAGCAAAGCTATTGCTGAACCCCAAATGAAGGTTATCCCCGTGCTAGGATTTCCAGCTCACTGATTGTGTTCACCCCTGACCAGATAGAAGAGGTCATGATTTGTGAGCACAGTTAGACAAACATCTCCTTGCCCATCCCCTGCTGTTTTACTCTGTCCTGCAGGGCAAATTGTTTAACAACTTTTTTGTTAGAAGGCTTGTTAACAAGGCTATAGGGGATACAAGATGCATATCGCATGCATCCATTCACAATGAAGGCTCAACGAGTGAAGATTAGCACTAGCACGGCCAGCCCATTCACCTGCTTGTTTAATCCCTGGTGCACGATAACTACATTAGAAGAGGAAGGGTGTAATACAGCAGCAGTAAACCCCCATAAAACAACTATTATGTATTACGCAAATGATCAGAAAGTCCCATTTCCCACCTACAGCACAAGTAGCGTATTTACAGGCAGCTCTGTACTTGCGAAATCTGGATCCAGAGCTGATGAGCGGAATTTTTATCAGCACTAGCATGCAGTAACTTCTTCAGCTGTTGGATCCTTAGCGTAACTCCACTATCCAGAGCGGTGGGGGAAGGAACGAAGCCCCCTATACTTGTTCATTCAACAGACCTTTAGATGCACCCTAGAAGTAAGAACTTTTTTCCCTTCTGTTAGCCAGCATACAAGGACTGACAGGAGGGATAACTGCTCTCCTCCTCTGGCATTCTAGCGCAAAGATCACTTTTCCAACTGGAAGTCGGCCGATCCTTCTCAGGGTGTTTTCTTTTGACGAGCCATACCGCAAAGACAGGCTACCTGCGTTGACAAAAGGAGGAAGCACCGTGACAAAGCATCGCCCCACTCCAACACATCTGATTTGGCTGTATTACGCTTGGCGCTGTGTAGCGTCGACGGAAACACAAGCGCACGCTGCAGTTAGGCAAGAACCAAAGCTCCGGCCGAGGAAGCGGTATTCTCACGGATGCTTCCTCCCTCTCTCCCCTTAAGAGGGTGCACGGATTTAGAAAGAAAGAAATCTTGCCTTTTACAGTCTCCCATTGATTTTTTTTAATTCTATTTTAAACAGCAGCCAGACTTTACTCCAATGTACACATACACTCAGGTTTCACCCCGTCACCTGTTGGCTCCCGAACAACACCCGTCTTTGTTAGGGCTCACAGCCCTCGTTTGACACAAGTTTCCAGAGAAAACACTTCAAGGAAGCGTTCAGTGAAGCCACAAGACTGGAGTTGTGAGAACGGAACGCCGCGCGCAGCCCGGTGCGCTCCGGCAGGCACGCTGGGCCGCACGCGCTCATCTCCGCGGCGCCGGGACGATGCCTGCTTCAGCAGGCAGAGCTCCCCGAAGGACAGGTGGCGTTTTTCTCGTCCTGCCCGAGTTTCAAGGACGTTAGGGCGGGTCAGAGGTGCCCCACTCCCAGCCCCCCGGGGCCGGCTCCGGCGCCCCCCCAGCCTCTCCGCCGGACGAGCCGCGGGGAAGAGCGGATACGAGGAAGCCCCGGTTACCTCCTCACAGCCCCGAAACAGCGACAAGGCTGCTGGCGGAGCCGCGGAGAGGCGATGCCCGCTGCAGACCCGACCCCGCGGCCCCTCGCTGCACTCGCCGTTCTAAGACCGAGCCCCTTCCCCCGCCGCCCCGGGGGCTGCAGTGAGCGGCGGAGCCGGCGGGGCGCCCGCAGCTCCGCGGCACCGGCGGGACGGGCGCGGGGCACAGCATCCCCGGCGCGCTGCTCACCTCGGGCCGGTGCGCGGTCCCCTCCCCAGGCAGGTCCGGAGGAGCGGCCGGCGCCAGGCACAGCCCCGCCGAGGAAAGGGGCGGCGGGCGGGGGGGGGGTGGGGGGGGCTCCTCCTGCCCTGCCCTGCCCCAACCGGGCGGCGCCGCCGCTTCCCCTCCTCGTCCCGCCTGCTGGGAGAGCTACCTGCGCCGCCCCCCGCGGACCCCCACCCTCCTCCTTCCCTTCCTCCGGGGCTGCAAGCCAGGGAGGGGGCANCCTGCCCCAACCGGGCGGCGCCGCCGCTTCCCCTCCTCGTCCCGCCTGCTGGGAGAGCTACCTGCGCCGCCCCCCGCGGACCCCCACCCTCCTCCTTCCCTTCCTCCGGGGCTGCAAGCCAGGGAGGG
Organism: Steatornis caripensis; assembly: GCA_013398225.1. Lineage (NCBI taxonomy): Eukaryota > Metazoa > Chordata > Aves > Caprimulgiformes > Steatornithidae > Steatornis > Steatornis caripensis. Next base: position 176,692 of record VZSC01008709.1, read on the forward strand.
GGCAGCCTCCCGAGCGCTCCTCCCCAAACGCACCCCGAACCGGCACCGGCTCCCACCTCC
>VZSC01008710.1:0-53953 GCA_013398225.1 Steatornis caripensis
CGGCCGAGGCCTCGCCCGCCTTGCAGCCGGGGCCGGCGGCTCTCGGGGGAGCCCCGCAGTGTGGGAAGGGCGTCCCGGCTTCTGGAGCGCTGCGGGCCGTGCGGACGGCGCTCGGCCGCCCTGCTGTTGGGCTGAGAGGCCCCGTGGGGCCCTCCTCTCCCCCGCCCGGCCCGGCGGGGTGATGCGGGTTTCGTCCGCTACCGCCTGATCGCTGTGGGGTTGCACGCACGGGCACGGCTTTGCCGCTGCGGTGATCGGGGATGTCGGTTCCCGGGCTCAGAAACGTGCCGGGATAACAGAGCGGGGAAATAAAACCCGACGGGAAAAGGCCTAGTTGCAGATGGGTTTCTCTAAACTCGTCCTCTAAGGCGAGCGGACAGCGACGGCCTAATTTTAGAGAGAGTGTCCTAGTGTTACTGTGGAAGTACAGGTTAGTCGGGAGGAAAAATAGAGGCTCGAGTCGACGAGAAGAGTCTGTGCTGGCGTGTTCGCCTCAGCAACAGATGGCTGATCTCCGGTGCCCTGTGACTGCTCCGTGCTGAACGCGGCGTGCCTCGGGCAGCTACCTCTGGAATAGAGTGCGGCAGCTATTTGAGGACAGGCGGTGACAGTACGGGGCAGGACAGGGACCGAAGGGGTGTCCTGTTGTATCGCGTTGCCAACAGTGCAGCAAGTGCTCCTTAGGCTTGCAACACAAAGCTGTTACTTCTGTTGTAGGGTGGTCCAGCTTTTTGTGTCATTGAAGAACTTGGTTTGTCAGGTTAAATCACTTTTTACGATATGTGAAGCTGACAAACCTATGTCTAGGTTTGAAAATACACTTTCAAATTCTCCAGTGCTATTTTTTCCTAGGTGTAATGACATAATTACCAGTTACAGTATAGGAAGCAACAATGAAGCAAACAGAAACACAAGCAGCTGTGAAAGAAAAGTGAAGGTCTGGCTCACCTGTTCGAAGTTGTTCACTCTTTTTTTTTCTTCCCTGTTTTCCCCTGGTGTTTCCCACCTGACTTCTGCCACTATGTTTATTTGACCACATGGTGGGCACTGGTATTACTTTATATGCTTATTGGAATTATGCAAATAATACATGCACTTCTTTGTAGGTTTGTGTTAACAGTCCGTGGCGTGAATACAAAGCTTTGGCTGGGAAGTGGAGGTTCACTGTGTGCTGTTGGGATACACGCAACCTTCATGTAGGCAGCATCTGTCTGTGTGGCAGGTAACAAACTCCTCAACAGTTGCTGTAGCTTCAGATGCAAATAGTTTTGCCAAACGGCAGTGAGTTGCAGCATACGTACAAGAAAATCTCTGAAATTCATTAATGCAGTGAATGCAAGAAGCAGTATAACTCCTTTTTAATCTTTGCATACAAGATATATAGAGGCCAGTGACTGACTCTTCTGGCACAAGAGCCAAGGGGCATCAAATAAAACCAGCAGGTTCAGAATAAACCAGAGAAATGTCTTCACAAAATTGTAGTTAAGCTTTGCAACTCCTTGGCAAGAGTGCTGTGTGGACTCAGGGATTTTAAAATGCTCACATGAATTCACAGAAGAGAAGTCACTTAAGGGCTATCAAATGCAGCGCGTCTCTGGCTCTGGAAGTCTCAAAGCTGCAAATGGCTTCTGCCTGGGAGAGCATCCCGAGGCAAAACTGCTGCGTGCATGCCCTGGTTTTGTGTGCTGCTCCAGGTATCCACTCTTGGCTCCTGTCGGAGATAGGGTATCTAGTCGGACCTGATGTGACGGTCCTTGTTGCATTAAAACTCCCCTGAGATAGTCTATAAATGATCTGTCTCTGTTGTGTCGGCGTGCAGTTTTGATGTTTATAAAGGGCTTATCTATGCGAAGGAAGAAATTCTGGAGAAATGTAAGATGTGAATTTTAAGTAGTTTGCTCTGTGGAGGTTTTTTTTGTGAAATAAGAATTGTTTTAAAATTTAGCTAAAAAGGGTGATTTTCTGGTTTGTGTTACATAGGAAGCCATACAAATAGTTCGCTTTAGTCAGTTTTCTATATAAACAAATAATACTAATTAAGTTTGTTCTGATTTATTGTTGACATATTTAATTTGTTAGAGTTTTGTTGTTTTGTTTTATCTTTTGGGGTTTTTTCTGCGTGTTTCTTTTGTCCTAGAAAGCCAAGTTCAGACTACAAGGAACATGGGTCAGTATAGCTTTAACCACTTTTTTTAATACCTGTTTGTATAACCTGAAGAACTGTGCCTTTATAGTCTGCCCAATTCAGCCCCACTGACACCAACGCAGGTTTTTCATTGGCTTCAGTGTGTATTGGATCAGGCTGGAGGGATTCATTTAAAGTCATTTAATTTCTCTTTCCATCTTTCCATCTTTCCTTCTGTCTTTCCTTCTGTCTTTCATCCTCCACCCATTTTAGTTTTATACTTCCTTCCTTTTGCAGAGGTGGAGTTTCAGGACTAGACATTCCAGTTTGCTGGAGACGTGTTGCTACTGAGGCCTGCAGCTATGGGGGACACCCATTGGTCCACTCCTGTTAATTGTTGCTCACTTAGGGGTTATTTGGTCAAGGCTGGCGATACACAGTCAAGCTGGTCATAAAGATTGTGCTTAGCAGGAGAGCTCTGAAATCAAAGACCAATGCTCTTTGCTTCTCCGAGGGGATTTTCTACCTAATTCGGGACCAACTGGTGAGCGGGCGCTTACGGAGGTCTCAGCTTAGATTTCAGCAGGGTGCCCCAAGTTCACCACCTGAGACTCGCTGAGTGCGGCACATCAGAAGTGGGCCCTGCGAATACAGGGGCAGTGATCTTTCATGGCTGTTAGCCACGGAGCTGGGAAATCTGGTGACTGTGCCCTGATTTATTAAAGAGCTATTACTTTAGGGCTTTTTCCCCCCCTTTCCTGATGTCCCTAAGTAAATATTCCCTTAGTAGTATGAAAGAACATTTAATGACCTATTTATAAACGATAGCCATTTACAAGTCTCAATAAACTAACTTGTGGGTAGGGATTGGGAATGAACTATATATCTCAGCTGCTGCGAGAGGCAGATGTGTTGAGCAGCAGTAATGCAGATTTTGATTTATAAAGTTCTCTAATCAATCGATACAAGACTGACTGAGACAATCACATAATCTGAATAATTAAGTGGCTTTTCAGGGACAAATTAAAATTTCTTATACACACCACATCCATCTGAATTATATTTGGTGTCCAGGAATAAATGGTTTCATTGTTTTGTTTTGCTTCTATATCACAAATGCTTTTGGCTTATTCCTAGACTATTTAAAAAAAAATAATAAAAAAGAGGACAATTTCTGCCCTTTTATATTGGAAACGGAAAGAAAATGCTTCTTTACATACAGGTTTTCTTTGATCTTAGATATATTACACCATCTTTCTTTTTCCCCTCATCAGAGGCATTTCCACAATATTTTTATTAGATAGACAATTATTTTTATTATACAGATTTTTCTTTTTTTTTTTTTTACCCAATGCTTTCAAATGCGATATCCCACTTCACCTCTTCATTAAGTGAATAAGAGTTGGAATTACTGAATATTCTCATATTGCTTTTCTTACTCGCTTAAGGAATGGAGTGGGTTTCCCCAACTGAGGGAGACAAGAGATTCAGGAGTCAGAAGGAGCAAGTATTTTTCTTTTATTTACTACATCAGAGTATAGTAAAAGAAGCTGGGAGTGAGAGAGCACAAGGAACAGAGTTTCCTTAGGCTAAGTAGAAGTAAAATAATTCACAGGTGCTCCTGCTCCCAGTTCCTCCCCGGTTCCTCAAGGTGTGTTTTCATAGTCAGTTCAAGTCCATCTAAGTCTGCAGCGCAGCAGAGGTGTGGCAAAGAGGTGCCACCTCATCCACCCCCAGCTTCCATGGCCTCTCCTTTTGCTCTTTGCTCCCAGTAGGGCTCATGCGGCCAGGGAGAGATCCAGGAACTGAATCTGGCTGAAAGCTAAGCTGAAATAAAAAAACCCCCACAAATATTTGAGGATACAAGGGAAGGGTGGGAATGCATAGGCTGAGGGAAGAGTGGGACTCACGGTCTGAAGTGAAGGACCCTCGAACCACATCTGTACAACAAGACTGAATGCTAGTCTTGAGCTAGTCTTCAGTTTGCACATGAAAAATGCTCCTCAGAACTATAGGCACTTGTAAATGAATATCATGTCCATCTCCTCCACCCACAATTAGTCATCGCATAACCAAGCTATACGCATTTAGTCCTTTTCATCTTTCTTCTTGTCAAGCCCTTTAGCCTGTCCCCCTCACCTACTCATCCCACCAATCATTTTAATTAATCTCTGAATTTCTTTGAAACTAATAGTTTGTGGAATGGAGGAAAATGAGTAGGTTAGAGACACAAGATTGTGAATGATGGAGGTGGGGCAAAGTTAGGAGACTTTGCAAGACCTGTTGGGTTACCTCTGGGGCAGGACAGCGACGGACTGTAAACACAGAGAAAGACTGCAGAAGTGAGGGAGGAATCACCAAAAACATTTTCCATTTTCTTAGAATGCTGAGCAATTCAAACCCTGGATGTTTATGTGCAGCAACATGTGAATGAAAGATTTGGTAAGATTGTCTCTAAGGTGGTAAGGATGATCTCCTCCTTACCTAATAGTTAGTTATACTAGATTTCTCGATATTTTTTTTCCCATTCCCAGCCAGCTTTACAGAGGATTGCAGTGGTCACTGCAAGTGCTCAGAAATGTATTTGAAAATAAGTAGTGAACTATGTATTTTTTTATTCAAACAACTGTATACATTGTGTAATTTTTGATCAAAAAACTGACCAAATAGAGGTTAACTACATTGTCTAGAGATGAGTCTGAAAGGAACCCTGGGGCCTTTCTTCCCCGTGCTTTGCAGGGTATTAAAATTTGAAATGTCACACCGTTAATGTATCTGTGTTCATTATTTCTATACCATAGGATAGCCGCTGCTCCGAGAAATAGAGATCTGGGCAAAGTTCCCATCCTGTGGAGCTTACAGTTGGAAAAATCCTCTACCCACTAAGGCGGCTGGCAGAATAGCAGTTGATCCACAGTGGGAGCCCAAAGAGTGAAGGTACGGAGTAGAGGAGGCACTGGAGGACATGCGGTGTATGGGAAGCAGACGGCTACACTCAGCATTGTGAGCTGGCAGCGTGAAAAAATGTATCATACAAATAGAAGCATACTAATGCGGAGTGGTGGGGAGGCAGATGAACACCTTTGAAAAGATATTTACTATGTATGGGGACAAAGATCCTGCTGGAAGCATGCATTTGTTTAGGTATTACTGAGGTGCAGTTTCATGGTGGAGAACTGAAGTTAGCTTTCTGGCATTCTGGTGTTTCAATAAACATGTAGTGAGTAGTGGCATCAAAATACATTGATTTGTGGTTGCGAGTTGTGACTGAAAGCCTCAGAATAACTGGATTTAACCATTCAGAGCCCTTGGTAAAATAGCTCAGCTTTAATTAGCGTCTCAGAACTGATGCAAAATGCTTGGATTTTTAATTAATAAACAATCTGGCATCCTGTCAAAGTTGACACCTCAACCTGTCTTAGCGGCTGTTGGAACAGTAGGCTCCTGGCAACCTGGGATAAAGCAGTGCTTGCAACAGGAGAAGGAAAGGAAACCAGTCTGCGTGAGACCAAAAATGCCTAGTGTAAAGCACTACAGAGCTTAGGGTTTTCCAGTGAGCAATCAAGCTTTCTTTCTTTATGCTGTGGGTTCAGACGTCGATACGGACGGTGAGTTTCTGTTACTGAATGTCACCAGTGCTTGGTGGCTGACAGACGTAAGGAAACCTGTCTGAATTTGAGTAATATTTCTGACAGTGCTAGCAATAAACACTGAAAGCAGTGAACAGTGAAAGTAGGTCCTGCAGGTTGCTCCTTCCCAGAGATTATAGTGGCAGAGCCTGTGGGGAAGTTTACAGAGTGCCTGCTCATGTAATGTAAGTGGAAACATTCACTCTGGGTGACAGTCATTTGTGTTGGAATCACGCTATGGGAGCAGTTAGGGTTGCCAAATAGCCAAGGAAGGCATTGTAGGAAGGAAAGGGCATGGCCTGGGTAGGGCAATACCTGAAAGCACAAGCAGAGTTGAAGACTTCAGTTTTGGAGAAGTTACTACTAAACTGCTACTCTTCCTCAATCCCATCTGATTAATAATAGACAACCTAATGTCTGATTATAGCTGACATATCACACAGCAACTGCGTGCCTGCTCCCCACTGGTCTGGGCAGCCCTGTCCCTGCACAGGATAGGAATGTCCACAGCAGCCCCTTAGGACTTCCATAGAAGAAGACCCAGGATACTTAAAACCCTCAAAATTGCTGTTGTTTCCTTTTTTTTTTCTTTGGTAAAAATTGTATGCAGTTGCCAACACTGCAGCATCTATATGTTCGCTTGTTTCAGAAGGAAGCAGAGATGGAAAATTTAGTCCAGGATCAGTATTGAACCCTACCTGAAATCTTGTTTTTCACAACGGGTTCAGGAGCACTTCTCACATATGTGCTAAAGGAAGTACTGTGTGAACAGCCGGCAGTGCATTTGGCAGATGCGTTGGTCAGCTCACAGGACTGTTTACACAGTCTGTTGAGGACATATGAAATGTATAAAACCCCATACCATTTGAATATATTAGAAACAAGTTCATGAGATCAAGGACATTTTTTAGGGTAAAAGGACAACAATAATGCAAAGGCCAAAAGGCTATGATGGCTGCTAATTGAAATTCAAACTTTTTAAAATCTTACTTTTTTTTTTAATGGACAACTAGAAAGACACTCCAAAAATGACTATATGGTGTTCAGAGATCTAAGTACCAGTTGCAGTGTGCACGTATTTGCAGAGGCTTTTGTTCAGCTAAGAATGGGCTGTGGATTCAGGTAAGTCATGTGAGAGAGGCTGAGCACACGTGTTGTAAGAGCTAATGGTACAACGTAGCCTTGTTCTATATAAGCATGTTTTGTGCTGATGTTTTCCAGTTATTGCGTTCCTTACAGTCAGTATAGGAAAAGGTGTGTGGCTGGCAAAACTGCAAGCCCAGACAAAGCAGTTCTGGGTGTGGATGCTTACAGCCTATTGCCAGGTGCTTCAAATAGGCATTTATGTCAGAGATCTGAGGTCAATTCAATGATGGCCAATTCCAGCCCTAGATGATTACATAAATATTAATACGAACAGTGGTATATTTCACATTTATGTTATTGGTCTGCAAAGTATTTACTGAACACTGTAGCGGTAGTGGCGGGGAATATATATCCCTTCAAGACAACCAAGAGAATGTACAAAGTGAAGCAAAAATTTTTTCACCTCTTTAATGTAACCTTGTGAGTTTAATGAGCAGGAATCTTATTTTCTGTATAACAGTAGAGGAAAACATGAGAGCAGAATAAACTCGAGTAGCATAGAACTGCAGTCTTTCCCGGTTCTGCCTCCCTGCTGAATGACCCTTAATCATTTTGCATCTGTATGGCTTGGTTTCAGTGCCTGCAAAATAGGTGTAATGAGACTGAAGTTCTAGTAAAGCATGCAGTTCTATAGGGAATAAATGCCATACAAGTGGCATGAACTATTTTTTATTTTAAAAACTACATGAAGGAAAAAGGTACAGAAAAGGAATGGAATTTCAGCTGGAAGAAGATCTAGGATTAACTTATTGGTATGAAATATTTGTTACTGGCCCCATTTGCTTTTAGGGTGTCAACTATTGACGTTTTTATTGGTTCATCAGCCTTGTAATGTGTTTTGAATCTGACCCAGGATCCTGTAGAGCATATACTGGCCCCTAGATTTATACCATTTTCACTCTCTGGTCACTTTCTAACATTTTGCCTAAATATCCTCTGGTTGCCATGGGCCTGCTTTTTTGGAGGCTTTTTTTGGGTTCTTTGTTGTTTACATTTAAAGTATCTACTAAGAGAGGCTCTGACAATGATTTGGAGTTGTTAATGTCAAAAATGCTGTGTAGGAGGAAGTATTACATGGGGGAAGCTGAGGCACAGCAATCAGCACCTCTCCAGAATCACACAGGTAGTTTCTTTGAAGAAAAAGCCCTGATACTTAGCTCAAAACTTTGACGAGAAGATGATCATGTGAAACACGAGAACTCTTTTGCATTATGCGCCCCTTGGGGAAGAGGGTGAGTGCAACAGCCACCCCCTCCTCACCGGGGTGGCTATTGCTAGTCCTGGGGTGGTGAAGCTTACAGCCCCTTTGGATGCTTCCACCCCATAAATCTGCACCTAAGCTTTCTTGCCTGTTTTTACACGTATGTTAAGTTTTAAAATGCTATACATATAGCAATGAATTTTAAGGAGAGCTAAGGAGCACTTTTTAGCTGCTGTAAATCAGCACGATTTACAATGTCCTTAGTTCCCCAAGTGCTTTCGGCCAGCACTGCTGACAAAAGAGGCAGTCCTGCCCTCTTCCTGCTCCCACGCTGTCCCCTCCCTTGCGCTGACACAGCCATGAGGTGAAGTGTGTTGGGAAATACATCCCGTTCAAATCTATCCCAGCAAAAGACCTGAATGGCTGGGGAGAGGCATTTGCTTCTTCTCAGGGTGTCACCAGCATATCCCAGATTAAAATCCTTGTGGAACCACCGTGTTGGTGCAATTCACTGGTCTCTGTGAAAGCCAGGAGCTTCGTTAGTTTGTCCCAACAGCTTATGGCTAAAAGAGAATTGTGCTGCAGCAGGAAACTCAATCAAGTGAGTTTCAAAACATTTCATTCATACATGGTCCTCAGTTGATTCTTAATACACCTTTACTATAGTCAGTAGTGCTTCATAAGCCTTGTCAACATTGCAGTTGGACAAAGGCTTGTCTCAAGACTTTGTGTTGTGTAAATAAACCTTGTGCCTAGCAGGGTGTCACCGAGTTAATGTAAAGCCTGAAAAAGGGAGGGTGTGGGAGCAGCATGCCAGCGTTAACATTCTGTTTTCTGCACAGGATTGCAACAGGATTGCAACAGCCCAGCCTATCTGAGCCGCTGCACGTACCGTAAACATGTCTCTGCACTTGAATTTGATATGGGTGGTGATAGAACAATATACCTTTCTGGGAAATGGTAATGGACAGCAAGATTTTGTTTTAAGGAAATTCCTAATAAACAATAGCAGTTTTCTTCTTAGAGTGCTGATGCTTTCCAGGTGGCCCAGCAGACAGCCAAACAAAGGAAATATATATGGCAGCATTCACTCAGGGGTTAAAGTTTCACAGTAAGGAGGGGAAATGTCAAAAATCCCATGAACTTTAATAGTTATGCTTATATCTTTGTGGTAGCTCTGACTTTTTTTTTTTTCCGCTTCTCACAGCTCAGTCTCAGTAATCAGGGGACAATTGACAGGAATAACCCCCCTGGTAAAAATATACAACTGTTTCTGAAATAAACAGCATTTCGTATGCAAAGCCGTCTGGTAAAATGCATGCACAGGGTGCTTTTTCAGGCCTCATGGGAAGTTTTACAAAGAGCAAGCTACCTTTTAGCAAGTGCTTTTCTGTTTGTTTCAAAATCCTCTGTTGCTTTTTTCTAGAAAGATTTTCCCACAAAAGGTGATACAAACCATAAGATAAGTCTCAGTAGAGCTTACTGCTTCCCCTACCCTCTTGTCTCCCTCCCTCCTCCCCCAAACACTGGGAGCTCTCAAAAATATTTTAGTATCCTGGAGATTAAAAACAGTGTCTTTAATTTGTATTTGTCTTGTAATAGCTCTGACTTTCGCCGCCTTGTCCTCCCCTTTATTGGGAGTACATGTGTGAGCACTCCCTCTAATGTTGTTTATATGCTCGCTGTCAGGTTCAATAAGCAGTTTCTTAGCAGGGCACCTTCCCACGTGAAGGAAATGTTTCCCGTTCTCGTCTTAGCTCCCGCTTCCTCCATGTGCGGTGTCTTGACAAGGCACAGCAGAGAATGAGAGAAATGAGTATCAGAGGTATCAGTAAATCTTAGCTGATAAATGGAAATTAACTGTAGAATCTCATGAATCTACTGGCAGCTAAGATGTAGGGCAGCTGTTTACAGGGCATTTTATAGGTGTTCCAGTTATGCAAGTTTTGCGTAGTGCCTATTTTAAGTTTAGGCATTTCATTAATAGTGGATCTGGAAAATTTTAGAACTGCAGTATACCAATGCACCTCTTAGGTAACACTGAAAAGAATGTGGTAATCTGTTTAAGGATTCTCTATGTAAATAGGGATATTGCTAAAGAGAGTCAAGATAAAATGTAAATGTGAATAATTGCTCCTAAGACAAAGAAACTTTGGCAAGCAGCCAGATAGAAATTAGAAATTTAACTAGTTTTATACCACGGGTACTGTACTACTAAATCATTCTGGTGAAGCCTCAGGTCTAGTTAGTGAATGGCATACTCGCTGCTAACTCGTAGGACCGAGGATTTCCCCTTCATGAATGGGTACAGGTAAGTAAAATTTCCCAGAGCAGATAAACATAAAAGTGGCCACATTTTCAGCTTTGAAGTAGAAGAGATACTTTCATTTTCAGTATCTCCATTTGAGCTTCTTTTTGCGAGACCGGGAGTCTTAACGTCTGTGTCGGAGCCAAAATTCCAACCTAAGCAGAATGTACTCATCTAAATTTCCCTTTTGGTTTCATTTGGACAAGGTATTCTTCGGTGTAGTGTTGCTGTGTACTGTTACAGCAGTTGCTGTGTTGGGAGCTTGGGAAGGAGCCCGCGTGGAAGAGGTTACATAAAAACTAGACCATTGTAAGCTCAGAGAAACCCCTGAGTGTGATGATTAAAAGAGAAAACAATTAGGGAAAACACATCAAAGAGTCTCAGTGAGAGTCCTAAAAGGAAAAATACTGATTATATTTGTTTTGATTTTGTCTTACATGAAGTAAAAGATGTGTGGTGTGTCCTGGGTCGCCACCCTAAGGGGTGTGTACTTAAAGACAACAGAATCAGACTCCAAGGCTTCGATGTGGTTTATTTTGGTTGCAGGGCTGGGAAGATAAGATATAATTGTACCATATACATAGTGGTGCTATCAATCTGATAGATTATACTAACCATACACCCTGACCACCTTTCCTACCCTCTGCCTGCTAATCTGTTTCAGGCAGGATAACTCCTAGCTTTCTGACCTTTCAAGAAACTTTGAACTACCATTTTTAAAACAGTCACAAAAATGTTTTTCTTTCTCCAAATGTGCAATTCTTCTCTCCAATGAAAGCAGTCAGATGCATGAGATGGGTAACATTGATTACTAAACCTGGTGTGCAAGTTCAGGTTCAATAAATTGTGAATCTTAGGGGCTAAAAATTGTTTAGAATTCCATTCTGGGTCTGGGAATAAGAGTAGACATTTATTGATAGTCCTCTTGTTCACACTCCACCAGATTCTAATACTGTTGTTTAAAATGATGTTAGATTCACTCAAGTTTGTTAGACTTGATCTGCCCAGGGAACCATGTTAGAAAAGGTTTGAACTAATAAAGTATGCAAAATGGGGTTTTAGGGCTCTCCTTTAATGTGGAAAGGGGAAGTTTTAGTCGGTTATAGCAAATCTGGTAAGGGAACTGTTTACTTAATGCTCTCATAGTTATTTTTTTGATGTGCCTTTTCAGAGCTTTTCAACTGGGTTTAGTTCGTATAGACTAGCATATTAAATGTTTTCTACTGATACATGTTTTTCAGTTGTTACTCTGACTTCAGTAGTTACAGTCATTTTCTTTCTGGCACGCGGGTACAGTAGGTCCCAAAAAGCTAAAGGAAAATAATCAGGACTTTGGAAATGGGGGAATATAAAATATAATCCCTCTAGACTTAGAATTTAGGTAGGAAGATTGCATCTGAGTTGATTTTCTCATGAATATATCTAGCATATGTAAATTGTTATGGCATTAAGAATATTACAGATTCTTGTTTGATATGGCTGTATACGTTCTGTGTCTTTTTTACTTGAGCAGTGCAGCCATCCTAAGAAAATGGAAGCCAACAAAGCCTTTTTCCTGTCCTATTGAGAATGTCATCTCTCTTCCTGAGTCCACGTAGTGCTCGTGCGTAACACAAAAACACATCCTATAGGTGCATGTCTCTGAAAATGGCAGAAAAGGTGCTTCGCTGGCTGCCTCGTGTTAATAATAATTCTAGATATATTTTTTTCGCATTGAGAAGGGCACTGGCAGTAGTGCATATTATTTTGCTACGTCAACAAAAATAGATCGTAAAAAATGCAAGGTATAGGAACATACTCTGTGCCAGTTAGGTGATCCATTGACTTTGCAGGTTATGCGTATTTGGCTTTGGCCTTTTTAAAGCCCTCCTGAATTTGGGTCCAAGCTGCTGAAGAAAGTGTTTTGTACTTATGCTTTTGAGTATAAACAAGACGGTGCTTGGAACAATATGTTCTAGGTGAAAGATCCATGCATTTTCCTTCTTTCCTTCTGCCATGTTGATTTGGTGACACGCTGTAAAATCCACCTGTTCTCTTGGCTCATTTGGGACTCTGGAGAGCAATGGGTGAACGAGCCAAACATGAGAAACAGAATGGAGAATGGGTGTAGACAGCAATGCTTTCCTTCAGACCTTAAAGGCCAAGATAATTTTTTATATGTCTGGGATGTCCGTCTCTTGTGCGTTAGGTAGATTCACTTTTTGTTCAGATCAGGACTGTAATCTTTTTTCCCTTCTTAAAAGAAATATTAGAAAGTCACTCTGTTTGTATTCACAGTGGACCTGGATTAATTTAGTTTTGATCTGATCCTCACAAAATATCTGATCTCTTTGCAAAGCTAATAGAAGTGTAATGGCAAGAGCAGCAGTGGCAAATACCTTTTTTTTCCTTTTTTTCTCCTTAATATCAAAGCTAAAAATGTGTTCTTGATTTATATTCAGTATTACTTATTCATACACTGTTATAGCTATATAATAATCTAAAGCCTAGCACAGTTTATAAATGCAGAAAACATCTGTAACTTAATAGTTATTTTTGCTGAATCTTTTTTTCCCCTATGCACTCTGTCCTACCTTCATTACTCGGGGCACTAATGCTGCATTAATCTAAGCAGCAAACTGCTCCATTTGTCTTCATTTTATTCTTCCAAGTCACAGCAACATGCTGGAATGAAAGCTGTTGTCTATAGCAAACCTTCTTAAGTCTTTTAAGGGCATCCATCTGGATAAACTCTGTGGTTGTAAAAGGGCTGATGCTGTAAGCGTTCATTCCACTAATGGTCTCATTGATTTTTATTTACACTCTTTGCAGGTTGCACAGAGTCTCAGTTTGAGTAAGAATTTCAGAATATGTGCTGAATTCAAGAATTACACGCATATTTTAAACTAAAACAAAGTTTCTCTGTCTGTCTTTAGGATGCTTAATCAGAGTGGTGGCTCAGAAGTAGACTGTTCAGTCTCCAGCGAAGCAGATGAGAAGGGCAATTGGTAGGCACTGTTAAAAACCAGGTGCATAAGTTTGAAAATGTTGATCCAAATCACATTATTATACGTAGTATGGAAATGTCATGACTTACTGAGATTAAACAAAGACCTACTTAGAATCTTGTGACTTCAGCTTATAAGTGGATTTCATCACTCATTACAGCTGCATAAACAAATGCATGTGGTATATATGCATGTTTTGTTTTTGGAAGTTGTTGTTTTTAAAATCCCCTCAGAGTTTTTTTTAATTGCTCCTAATGAGCCAACGTTCCCTAGTTCTGGAGTGATGCCTCGTGTACCTGAGCAGCATGGCACAGTCATTGCTTTTAAGGGAATAGTTTGCCTGCTTTTCTCCCTTTCTGGCAGCTGAACTACTTTGGCAAGCAAGTTATATTAAAGGAGAAATTTAGAATATGAAACCTGGTGTCAAAACTTTTATTCCTTTTATGAAAGCAGTCTTACCCTCATGCTGCTTTGGAGCTATAGAAATGTAATCCCAGCCCAATAAACAATTGGGGAAAGTTCTACACAGTGTCTGAGCTCATAATGAATAAGTTTGTCACGTCTCTAGATATTTTTCAGTTGTTTAATGTAGTTTTTCATGTTGTCTGTGGCCTCGTTTCTCCTGATGGGCCTCTCATAAGGAATCCTGGAAACTGATGCCTTGTGATTATCCATGAGTAATTAGTACTTCCCCCACTTTTTCTTACCAATGTGTTGCAAGTGGGATGTGGCAAGATTAATCAAAGTTTTGGTCTTCCCACTGTGATTATTACCTGAAGGCACTAATGATGCCAGTACGTGATGTAGAGCAGACACTTGTCTGCGGATCTAAAAAGTAGTAGAGAACCAAACTATCAAGCCATTCTCATATCTCTACTTTAAAAGTTGCTGCTTTCGGTTAAACCTTTACTATTCAGCATCTCAAGGCAGGCAGTTATCAAAGTTTAACCTCAAGAAACTAAGATGGCAAAATGTATGGGTAGTTCTTTGAATTTCAGTATGCCATTTCATATTCAGAACTGGAATGCTGTATTATTCCTGGATGGATAGTGTCTCATTTGAATGTTTCACTGTAAATTTTTTTTGACCACATCTAAAGGAAAATTACTTTTTTTTTCCAAATAAAAATGTTCAAGGACACTCTATTTTTTGTCTGAAAAAGATTTAAAAATCAAATTTAAAAATGAGTGTTGTTGGGGGAAAATTGTATTTTTTCCCCTATTTTACTCACAGCCTCATCTTTTTACTTCTAAAAAGTAGAGTCAGGAAAGTAAAAAGAGCAACAACATGGGGCAGTTCATGGTCAGGGGTGCTTATAGATATATCCTATATAGATGGATTTGGCCTGAAGTGGTTTAGTTTGTTTTGCTCCCTAGAAAAATAAAACAGGTAATGAAAAGCAGTGAAACTGAATGAAACTAAAATGTTTTTGCTTTTCTGTCAAGCAGCCTTAATTTTTAGGCAGCTGGGGAGGAGTCTTAATCGTGTGTGTTCCTAAAGCTTGCTTAAACGAATTGCTGAGTGTCTGAGGCTTTGAGTGTCCTGCCCCTTCTGTTAAAGTCTTCAGAAAATCCAGTTACTCATCACCTCCGACAACCTGCCCTCTTATGTAGGTATTAAAGCCATGCCTGACATTAGAGACTCGCGCTCCAAAATGTTGCCTTGAATGCCTTAAAATGTCACATTAAAATCAAGTACAGTTCACCCACAAACCATCTGGCTCTACAGATCTGAAAACAACCTTTCAATTAATTAAGCTTCCCTGCTTCCTAATAAGGCCTATTTGAAATGCTCGGAGGCTGGAGGTGGCAGGGGTGTAGGTCTGCACCGAGCAGGATCGTGGCCGTGGCCAAGGGTCCCCCTGGCCGCTGGCGGGCCCTGCCTCGCCTTCCCTTGCTGCGCTGGCTGTGCAGCTCCTGGTACGGGGCTGGGGAAATACCTGGCTTTCTCCTTATAAGGCCAGCGAGCTGCTGCGGGAGCCCTGTTCCTGCCCCAGCGCTTCCCGGCTCTGCTCAGCCACAGTCCTAAAAAGGCAGTTCCTTGCTCCCGCTTCCCACAGCTGAGCTCCCCAGGGAGGACAGCCCTCCCAAGTCAGGCATTTTACTTACAAGGAGAGCCGTACTTATGGATTTTGCTGTTGCTTCTCAAGGAAGCTGTTGTGTTTACAAGTACTGGTGGGGTTATCCTCTTATGGAGTGAATAAGCAGTGAATAACGAAAAGTGTAAGAGAGTGTGGTGTCTGCGCCTGCAAGCCTCTCCATGCAGGCACATTTCTGCAACGGTATAGATCCCTGTAGGGTCCCGTGTAGGGAAAGAGGTGCACCGTGTGAAGCAGTTCAGAGCTGTAGTCTTGAAAGCATATTAGGTTATGGTTTTATAATAGAACGCACTCAGCAGCAACATGAGCTCAAAGCAATTCACGTCCTTTTTCCTCCCTCCCTTGGCTGCCATTCCCGCGCTGCCTCTTTGCTTGTGCTTGCTCAGTTCTTTGCGGGGGCCATGCTGTGTTCTTGGTTTGATTTGTTCTGAAAGTCAGAAGAGTTTTCTGCTCAGATTTACAGTGTGGCTTCACAAAAGGTTGGGCTGGTGTAACCGAGTGGTGGACAGGAAAGAGGGGGGAAAAAAAACCCCTTAGTTATTAACGCCCCATGCTCTTTGTAACACGAAACCAAAGCTGCTGTACTCTCCTCCTGAGTAAAAACTCTGCAAATGCTGGATATTTTATTAGATATTTTTACAGGTTTAATTGAAAATTTCTGAGGGATCTGATTATTGGCTTATTTATTTCACATGCCAAATTACAAGCTTAGTTACAGTCTGATAGATTTTTAAGGACAAGTTCTTTACTGGAGCCAGATTTTGGAAAGGCTTGAATATGCTAATTCAGAAGGGGTTTTACATGGGATTTTTTTTCTTTTTATTAAATCAACAAATCATCCTAGCATAATTTGAAAAAATAAAGAGGAGTGTTTTTCAAATTTAAGATCTGTGAAATTCTGGCATGTGCAGTGCACCGAGTGGTCACATACTCATTTCAGAAAGGGGCTTACAATAATTCTTTTTCAAGAGGGTTGTTTGGGAAAAGTCCCTGGATAGTGTGCTCTTTTGAGCACGCGAGACGTTGGGGCGCAGCTCGCAGAGTTTGAACATATTGTACTCGGGCATGGCAGTTTGTCTCTTTAGAACCACATACTTCCTTAGTTTATCGGACTGCTCCTGGCAATTCTGTTCAACCTTTGGACTTCATGGCCTCTCTCAGGATGTAGCATTGGTTCCCTAATATCTCTTCTCTTGTCTTTTGCCAAGTTTCCAGCAGGCAGTGAGGCCGTGACAAGCAGGGTCACAGGTGTTGAAGGAAGTCAGCAGCACAAACAATTATTATTACAAAACCGGATTGCACGGTTACAGGGATGAAATACTGCTTTTCTTTACGAATCTGTCCTACTGTCCCCATCTTCTCTTTTTCTGAGATCATAAGGTGTTTTCTAGCTCATTTTGCTTTTGTACCAGTGCTAGGTGTGGGCCTGTGGATTTAGTAGGTGGGGTTAACAGTACTGATGGTACAGATTAAAAAAAAAAAAAGAGAGAATGCCACACACTCGTTCAATGCACGTTGTTAGGCTGAGATCTGTTGCGTATTTTCTAATCTTGTTTTTATACTGCTGGTTCCTTGAATATGTCTGTCATGTAAAACATGTTAAAACTCAAGTTATTCAGATATTTGAATGGTGGGAAAGGCGATATTTAGGAAGAAACAGAGATCAGACCATAAGGAAGAGAGCGATTAGAGAGAAACATTGATCAGGCAATAAGGAAGAGGGTGATAACAGCTCTGGTACAATGAGGCAAGAGATAGCGTGTCTGACCAACAGCTATGGAATTTGATAATTTAGGAGGAAAAACTATACAGCTATCGGTTTTGGACACTAAATACAACAGAGGAACATTTAACAAAATCCTCGTTGGCAAAGGGGTGCTCCTGCCTCTGCCAAACAAGGTGGGGGTGGGGGGCAGTCAGAAAAGGTTGTGTTGGAATATGGGAAATATCGCTCGCTAAAGAAATTCTTCCTCTTAGCATTTTTGGCCGGTGGCTGGTGATGGTCCCAACGTATGCTGTGTGCCATGTTTTGTGACCCAGAGCTTTGGAGGATGTATGTTGTTGGGAAGACAGACACATGAAGTGATAGTGGGAGGACTGCCAAAAGCACAGGAGTTAATGTGAATTCAGAAGATGCCTACACATAGTTTTTAAAGTGAAAAGCAACTTTGCTGCAAAGTGTCCTGTCTTCCATATTGTGTCATGAAAGCAGACTAAACTGTCAAGGTCTTTAGAAATTTTAGAAAAAATTTAGAATTTTTTTGAATGTTAGAGAAGTTCTCTATATACACAAAGCACTTGAGTGCAGCTGAACTAGAGTAAATCTGAGTTAACAACACCCATCTCATGCTCAGTAGTGCCATTTTCAACCTGAGATCGTGTTGCTTTTCTTAGTACAAAATGTAGCAGCCCTGCATGGGGCTCTCACTAGTCCATGTTTACCTACAAATTTGTAGCAGAGCAGCTCAGTCAGCTTTAGTGATGTTAGTTTTTTTTTATAGACTATTCCAACTGCGTTCCTTTGTCTGAACACAGTTATAGTGAAATCAATGACATATTCTTCTTCCAATATGTGAATTAAATTGGATCGTAGAATCACATTTCAGAAGATACAGACCTATCTAACTTTCTGAGTTTCACTGCTTTAACCATGCTGATAAAACACTGACAACTTTTGAAAGTTTTGAAGGTGAAATTTAGAAAACCCGAGGCCCTTTCAATCACAGAGGTGAAGTCCCACTGTCTTAATGGTAACCCTTGTGTTAGCCCTGTGTGCAGTCTCAGCCCTTTGTTCATTCTCTAATCATCAATCTCTAGTTAATTCAGTGGAACTTGTTGTGGAAAAAGGTGACTAAACCTATCTGAATGTGCCCTTTAACCATATGAGGAATTCAACTGCAATTCTGATAACACGGGTTAAAGCACACTTTAGAACAAGCTGATGTTGTTAAAACAGTGCATGTTAAATGCAATCTGTGCTTATAAATGGGACCATTATCAGGAAACGTCACTAGGAATCTAAAGAATCTTTAACGAATAGCTTATTACTTCCAGGGATGGGCTCTGTAGGTAGTTTATATAAAGCTAACACTTTAGTGTTAGTGTATTTGGTCAGAAAGCAAATACACTTTCATAGTAAGTGTATTTTGATGTGAACAGTACAAGCTCATGTGTTCTAAGCTGTCAATGTCATTGTCACTTGTGAAAATCAAACTTATGGAATTTAGAGACTCAACTGTCACAGCTCAGCTTGCTACGTGTTGCTCTAACATAGCGTGCTGGAAATCAGAACAGTCACTACTGGGAAAACATGTATTGTTAATTGACTCCTGGTAGGAGTCACTCCTGTGGATCATATTCATTGATATTTCTAAAGCTGTTACTGTGTGCAAATTCTTCTATTTTAATAGAAACCCCAAACTCTTCAATGCTTGCAGTAGGCATCCTAAAGGCAAATGGAGCAGTTAAAGCCCTGAGTAACCTGGTCTGGCCTCATAGCTGACCCTGCTTTGAGCAGGGGGTTGAACTAGATGTCCTTCTGAGGTCCCTTTCAACATGAATTATCCTATGTTCTTGTGATGTGTAAAACTGTTTAATGCTATTTTTGTATCTCCTTTTGGGTTATCATACTTTGAAGCTTTTTGAGACAATCGCTTTTCAGAGCAATAACACTGAGCACTGTCGCCTGCTTAACTCTAATCACACAGTCGATCCCACTGAAGTGAAATGGTAAGCAGATGTCATACTATCCTTTAAACATGGCTACTTGACCAAATATGCCACTTGGCACATAAGACAGGGCTAGCCACAGGTCAGGGCGTTCAGTGTGTCGCAGGAGCTAGACCATGTGTATGTTCCTGCTTTTTAAAAAGTTTCCATTAAGAACATTTGTTTTAGCCTGCCAAAAACTTAGCAATGTATGATTAGGCTTTCTTTAAAATCATGGCTTCAGGATTCATTTGGGCTGGGAGGGAAAATACAGTGTCATCTTCAGGCATGTGAGATGTCTTCTCTGTATTCTCCAGGTTGTACCATTTATATGCCATTTGCATTGCAAAAGGCAAAGTAGTGAAATAGTGTCAGGGTGCTTAATACAACTCACGGTGCCTGAGTGTTTTTCATCAGCCCTAAGGGCAACATATGGTGATTTTAAAGGAGTTCACCAAAAGGAAGGGGGCATTTTCTAGGGCTCTCATCACAAGTGGGTACAGCCCAGCTTTTAAAGGTACTAACCAGAAACACGTGGAAGTGCTGGGCTGTAAACTACAGCAGACCAGCAGCTGTTGCGCAAGCTATTTGATTCTTGTGGTGAGGCTGGGAACCTTAAAGATTGGGTAGGGTAGAGAGCAGGAAATGGGAGCCATTACAGCTCTCCCAAGGGAAGTGGTTCCAGTCGTGAATCACAGTCCTGGTTTCGTCGTGCTGCATGGGAGTGGCGTCCTGTCCCAGGCGGATATTGCTGGCTTCTGGGGCCTGGCAGGTCTAACTGCTGCAGGGGGAAAAAGAGCAGGAGACTTTCAGTCCCACCAGCGTCACTCCTCTGCAGCCTGCTAGTCATTGTTAGGGCAGCTGGAGCAGGGGAGAATCAGGATGCGTCAAGTCCTGTATGCCATGTGAATCAAGTGATATGGCCCATTTCTATTAAGAAGATGGCCAGAGAGTGACAAGGACTGCAGTCCTTTACTGAAGAGTTTGAGGACACGCCACGTAGGCCTTGGGTTATCCCGTAGAGAACAAAACCTACTACTGTGTGAGACAGCCCAGGTTGCCAAGTCTTGCCTTTTCCCCTCCCCGCCATGAGTCACACGGCTCTGGCAGAGGCTGGAGCCTGGCTCACAATGGCACAGGAACCTCCTGCCCTGGCTCGTACTCCAGCCTATGCTAGAGGAAACCCTCTGTGCAGGCTTCTGGGACCTCTCTTGCTGCGCTGAAGAGCCGCCACACCCCAGTTTCTTCAGGCCTTCTTGTCAGGGCACCACTGACTTACTCATAACGGGTACAGACATTGAAACCAAGCAGTCCCTCCTCTGCCCTGCATGCTCTGTGGCTCCTAGAGGCTTTTTCAGTGCTGGAAGGAACACGCCCCTTCACTTCATTCTGTCTAGTCCAAAGGCTCCTACAGGAGCTGTTTCCATCCATTCTCAGGAAGAGAAGGCAAAAATCAGACAGATCTTGGCAGTTGAGTGTTGCCGTTATTTATCCTTCCTAAATGCAGTCATGAGGTAAATCCCCAAACCGCTATTCATTCAAGGCTTGTGTGTCTTTTCTGTAGTGGTACTAGGAGTGGCTCTACGTTCATAGCACAAGTCTGCTATTTGCAGTTTGAGAGACCGTGAGTGTGCACAGTGGAGGATGTGGAGAAGGGACAGAGCTGTGTCTTCCACTTCTGTAGGTTTCTGCACTGATTAAGTGCATCTTCTTCCATCTCTGATGCAAAGGTGCACAGAGCTGTACCACAGCTCACTCACCAATGAGCAGATCATTTAGAGGTTTCTATTGTTCATAAATCGTGGCAGAGGGAAAGCTAACATCTGAGTCTCCAAGGTTTCTGGTAATGTTGTGGCTCACCAAAGATCTTTCATCTCAGCCCTTATTTCTTGCTGAGAACTTATCACCTTAATCATGGACTTAGCAGTGCAGCAGGAGCAATAATTTTGGAAACTTAGGTCTTTGATATAAATTTGAGTTAGTTTTATGATATTAGGAAGCTGATGCAATGGCATTTTTGTATCATGAGATGTCTTTGCAGCAACAAAGTCTGTCATTAAATCTTAATGGCAATCCATGAAAATGCTTGCAGTTTTGGACAAAAGATGGCACTTATCTAGTAAAGTTAACAAGGGAGTGAAAGTCTCCAGACCTGACAGGAGTGACCTAGGGCAGGTCTATTGGTCTTTTCTGGATGGACTTCAGCTTTGTCCGCTCATATGGCAAGATAGCCACATGTAAACTATTTCTATTAGAGAAGTTAAGTGCTTGTGTTAAAGTAGCTTGTGGCCTGAAACAATAACTCCAGCTAAGGGCCCGAGTTTATTAGGTTGATAAGTAGCTGATTAGGCATACAGCTATGTCTGTGTAGGTTTTTGAATTTCATGTTCCATCGGACTTGTATCTAGTGAATTTGGTTTAGTTTGTAAAAGACAGTTCACGTATACCATGAAGGGATTGTGAAAAGATTTTTTTAAGAAACAAAGGGGGAAACCTCACATAGGAAGTCTCAGGCTATGTGGGAGGGGAGAAGAAATTAATGTACCTTTTCCGCAGAAGTTAGGTTTAGCTGAAAGGCCAGTCTAATTCATAGAAAGCAAGCTAGTCTGAAGGAGCTGTATGGTTCAGAAGAAAGTCCTCGCATCTGCCTGGATCCTGTACCCTCACAGAGGACCTAATATAACGCAGAAAATCTACTAGAGCTGTAAGGAAGCTGAGATAAGGTAATCTGCACACAATCAATTTCTGGGTTTTCAAGAGAAGCTTTGCGCATACTGCTAAAGTCACTGCTTTGCCATGTTTTCGCTATCATACAGCCCACACGATTACACAGTGAGCTGGGCTCCTCCAGCTGGGGTTACAGGGAAGAGTGCGTGCAAGCTACAGGGAAATCATGAGGGTGAACAGAAGGCCCCTGGATGAAACAATTGGACTCTAATTCTCAGGAAGGAGCACTGGAAAGAGGACCGACGCTGTGTGCTTAGAAAAGCCAAGCTAGGTTGATGCTTGTGCTTTGCTCACTCCACAGAGGCTCACCACACATTGTGCCATGTGGGTTTGGAAGTCGATTACATGTTCAAATAGGGAAGCATGACCAGATCTGTTGTCTAGAGAAGGTGGTCATCTCTGCTTTCACTAGCATCTCAAGAACAGTGCTTTCGGGTGAATTCCGTACCTGCCTATAAGCTTAGGTAAGTGAAAATAGGCACATAGCAGTGTCTTAATGATAGGAAGATTAAAAGACGAATATTAAAGAGAACTGGAAAGCATGGAAGGGATTTCAGGAGTGTGAGTGCAATATCTTCTGAAAGATAGAAGAATACTTGCAAAAATTGGGTGTGTTCAGATGGAAGCAGTTTCTTTTAGGGATGTCTCATAACATTTTCCACAATCAAATACAATTTTTACTTTTAAAAGTGTGAAGAGTTTCTTCTACTTTAGGGGAGACTGAAAGCAATTCTAAACACTGACTGTCTCTCAGTAACTGCCATTTTCTTAGAAAGCTATACCATCTTGGAAGTTTGTCCTTCATGGTAAAAGGGGAGCACCTTTTAATTTCGGTGTAATAAAACAGTCTTCCCAAAGTCATGGTAGGGTTGCGCAATTTGTTGAATTTAACTATGTACCTGAACATAAAACCCACCAATCTTACAAGCTATTTTGCATTTGTTATTTTATGTTTTTGTTAAAGACAAAATAGTCAGTAAAGTCAGGAGGGGAGTGAAATTGCTTGCTACCAAGTTCTAGTTGTTATTTTTAATGTAGCAGTACCCTATTCCTGGATGGGAAATACGCATGAGGTGGCAGTGGGTGCATATGGAGCACTAGGAAACCGGGACATTGGGTCAGGCTGCTGACACCAGGAACTGAACAAGAGCTAGGGCTAAGATTCCTAGTAAACCTTCAATTAGATATTCAAGCTAATGAAAGAGAGGCTTAACCTTAAAGACATCCTCTTCCTGGTGGTTTCTTGTACTCCTGGGTGCCAAGGCTTGTGGTGTTACGAGCACAGATCTGCAGCAGCAGCCTTAATAAAAGTCGTATATACAGCTCAGGTATCCGTCCAATATCACTGGAGTTTTAGAGTGCACGTGGGCTGAATTAGCATTTGTAATTAACCTCTGCTTTTTGTGCAAATGTTCCAAGGTGTTAATCCTTATGTTAGTGTAATGAGCTGGAAAAGCTTTAGGTTGAAATCCAAGCAGCATCTTAAAAAACAACTAATGTTTTTGTCATCGTCTTGACTGGCAGACTGAACCCAACTTGGTCTGATTATTTTGCAAGTAAGAAATGTGCTCAGACTGACAGCTTGTATGTTATGTTTTATCTTTCAAAATAATTTTTACAGTCTCTAATTATGAGCTTCAAAAATAGTATAGGTTTATAACTGAAAGACTGGCAGATGTTTAGCTGTTGTGGATAAAAGCAAGGTTTAAGTACAGCTATTAATTTTGCATGCTGGTATCGTGTAAAGCAGTGCTGATGACAGATGCATTATAGTTGGCTTTTAAGGGATACTAGCACCCTAAGAAATTGTTTGTATCTCTCCTGCCTATTCTTTGTAAGTCTTTGAAATGCTTCCAGTGACTACAGTGATATACTTACATAGAAGAGCTGATCTACCGAAGCCTTACCCTAGAAATGAACTTCACTAATCAACTGCTCATGACTCCAACAGATGTTTCTGGTTTTCACGCAATTGGAACCTCATGTTGTACTATATTTTTTTTCTTCTTTTCGTACTAGCAGCAAATGCCCTGTTACACATGCGAGCTTCAAAAACTTGTCACATGATACCAGGAACAAATTGTCAAGCCAGTCAGCAAAGTTCAGGTTTGAAGTGGTGGTCCACTGAAGGCAACTGGGTCTTAAAAGCTGGAGGTATGGTTTATGGAACTACCATCCTGTGGTTTTGTTGTAAATGCCAATACTCTATTTCAGCCTCTCGTATGAAATTTGGAAATGTCAGATGAACTCAGATCACAACTCTTTTTTCAAAGACTGAATCACTTTAGGATATGAAGATAAAGTGATACTTTTGAGGATATGAGTATTATACTCTTGAAACCACAGATGGGTTGAGAATTGTTTATATGATGTTGTTATATAAGGACTTATTTCCTGCGGCAGGTCAAAATCAGTGAATTTTCAGACATAGTGGAAATACAGATGTGAAAAATTTACTTTTTGCTTTGATTTGTTTAGTCTGTTGCATTTAACTTACCATTCCAGGTTTTTCTAATTGGTAAATGACCGATGGATCCTTGATCAATCAATATCTTTGTATGATTTGGGCAGAAGGAAAAATGATGTGGGTAGAATGTACGATATGTTGTCACTCCATAAAGATGCAGCATGCCCCACTGTCAACACAATCAGAACTACTTAGTGGAAATTGAACACCTGTTAAAAGAGTACAATGCAACTGTTACAAGTTGTAGGCACTGGAGGCACACTTCTTTGGGATTAAAGCAACTCATCTGCAAAAATTTTTCTGTTACCAGTGAGCAATTAACCATGAACTTTCCCCTACCCACAGCGCACTCATGCTGGATTGATTCAGGAGCCATGGCAGAGCATGGCTAAATAGACGTGGCCAGGAAGTTTATCACTATTCACGCTTCAGTAGCCAAGCAGGATCCTGACCAAACATGGGATACCATAACCAGAACTTGTTCCTTTCACTGTTTCCAAAAGTAAATATATTAACTTGCTGCTGTTGCTGGACTTGATTGTCACAATAAACACAAGTACAAAGAGCAGTGTGAGTTGTGAGCTGTTCCATGAAGTGAATGGGAAAAGGTGAGAGTGAGGGTAGAGAGGGACATTGGCTGCCTCTGCAGACACTCTTAGGTTACTAGGTACTTCTGAAACATTTCTCAGCTTGTAAAGATTTAATCAGTTAAGAATATGGCCAATAATACGCCTTGGGCATGTTTGCAGTTGTTTTCAAGCTGATTATATACCCTCTTCTTTGAACATCTCATTCCTTCCTGTTGTTTCAAAGCCAAACTCTAACCTCCTTGTGCCATTTGCATGTATTTGATGGAACTTGAACTTGAGTTGAAGGTCTGGAGTGCAGAAGGATTTCTGTCTGCGTAGAGATGCTGTATTCTTTTCATGATTCTGGGTGAGATTTGTTCTTTGCTTCTTGCATTCTCTGTGTAGAGAAGGAAACTGAGAAGCCCCTAAAAGATGGGTGGCAGAAAGCCAGTGGATGACCCTCATTAGAACATTTGCACAGTGATGGGAGTGGGAGGAGGGGAATCATTAGAGGAAAGAATCGTCTAAGCCAAGGCATGATAGGACTTCTGGAAGAGGTTGGTTAGAGGAGTTGAAGTTGACTGACAAGCTGCGGAGAGAAAGGATAGAGAATTGATTTGAAAGTATTGATTTGAAATTTTGGCAAGTGCCTTTTGAAACAGAGAATAGTGATTTCAGTGGAATGAAGGAGCAGGAGGAGGAGGATTGAACAGAGTCTGGCATGAACCGGGAGGAGGAGACGTCCAGTGAGCCCAGTGATCTTAGAAATGAAAGGAGGAGGTGGGAGATGAGGGACACAGAGTGGGCAGTACTGAAAAAGGCAAAGCTGGGCAAAGAATGGATTTGGGTTCTTTTAAGTTAGCAGAAATTTAAACGAGCACAAGCATGTGCTGTAGAGAGAAAGAAAATAAGCACTGGAGCAGAAGAAAAGATGTAAGGGTGAACAAAAAGAAAACAAGGTTGATTTGTGGATCAGTGGAGAGAGAAAGCAGATAAGAGGTTTCTTTATGGGATGTGAGATGGCCTTATTGGCAGAGAAGAAAAAGAATGCATTGTGCATTATCAGTTTATCTCGTGGAAGTGATAATCCAGGTCCAATGCAGCGAGAGAAGTGGGGACAGAAGAAAGGGAGTATTTGGGCAGCAACAGTTTTGAGGGCTGGTCAAAGGAGCTGAAAAGACTGCTAAGATCATGAATGTGGGTTACAGCTAAATTACAGAGGAGAATTGCTAGTGGTGGAAAGGTGGCAGGACAGAAAGGGATGGAAATCAGTCTTCAGGGGTAGACTTTTACCAGGAACTTTCCTCTACAAAAGCAGAGAAGGCAAGTATGGGAAAAGAAAGAAAAGGATTAAAGGAGAAGAATAAAAGATGGAGACAATCAAGGTTGTTGATGGGAGAAAGGAAAGATAAAAGTAGGGAGAAAGATTGAAGCTGGGCAAGATGTCACTAATGCTAATGGGAAAGAGCAGATTGAACATCACTCTCGAGCAATACTGGAAGAGACTTAGGCAATGACTGAACTTGGAAGCTCAGCAGCAGAGCGAGCGGTGGAAGGTACCAAAAGCTTTCATGAAGTCACATCAGGGAGTCAGTGCTACTGCAGCTACTTCCTTCTGATGTGAGCAGAGATGCATGTCACCGTCACCCTTGTCAAGCCATAGGGTCTGGCTGAAGTGTGGCCTTCCTGCTCTTTGAATGCTGGGTGCCAACATGACCAGACCTTCTTTGCATTGCCTGTTCTGACAGGTTTGGTCCCGTTTCTTCTCTCCATGCAGGCAGTCCTGTAGAACACACAGGAGATTACCTTTTGAAACAGTTGCTTCTCAGAGTAGCCTGCCAGTTGGTGATAGAGCTCATGTAGAGCCTGCTGAAATAAATGCAGACCCTAACTGATGTCAGTGGTATTGGATCAGTCTATATCTGATTAAAAATTGCTTTTCCTTTAGCTACGTTTTCAATCTCTTTCTGTGATGTGTTTAGGACACCTACAGTATGAAAAGCACAAATCAAAATGTGTCCAAAGGAACATGTCAAGAGGTAATAGCAGTGAACAGAGTTGAAATGTTGAGTGAGTCTTTCAGACTCAACAGCTTCCATGGTGGTGGTCTCCTATCTGGAAACTGTGATCGGTGTTCTCCCTTTAGAAGTATCTAGAGAAGACAGCCTGTTACCATGTTAACCTTACGTTTGAAAACAGACCTGGGGTGTATAGAGACCAAAAATCTGAGTGGCTGGTGGAAATAATTTCAAGTGCTTCCCCAGACTCAATATAGCTTGGTTCAAGTTGTTCCCAGACATACAGGGATGAACGTAAAGATACACGGTCAGGCTAATAGAAGCATTTTCCCTCCCCATTCTGGGGCAAGAGGAGTCAGTAAACCAAAGCGAGCTTTGCCTGTAAACCTCATTAAGGAGCTCCTGTAGATTTTTGGAGGGGTGTAAAGAAAACTCTGTTACCCTCTGCCCTGCCTCCAGCCTTGTGGCCGGGGAGACGAGAGATTCCTCCTTCCAGGAAGGATTTGCAAAAGTCTTAAATCTGCTGTAGGATTGACTTGTAGTAATCTCGTGCATGTATGTGTCTAAAGCACATGACCTGGGTGAACGGGTCCTCTTGCGAGGGTGACGATCTGCTCTGTTAGCAGCTGGTCAAAGTGGTGGTCATGTGGGCTACCCGGGAGAGTTCAGTCCCTGGGGGTTTTCAGTCTGTCACCTCTCAGTACCGCGTTCATGCGCTCGCTCACATACGCGCAGTGCCATCAATGAGTAGTCATCTGCCGGTTGTACGCCCACAGAGCACATCAGGAAGGAAACGGCTGGTCTCTCAAAGTCAGGAGTATTAAAAAAAAAAAAAAAGGCAAACAAACGAAAAAAGGCAGCAAACAGCAGGCAGCCTGTGTATTGTACCGATTTCTCCCGCACTGAAGGAATCCTTTGCCGCATGATTCATGCTGAGCTGTCCGCTGCATCCGGCAGCAGCCCTGTCAGGCAGCCACCCACTTTTAACTGGGTGCCGGATCTGCCGCTGCTGGCACCGAAGCCTGCAGCGTTTCAGGATTCTTTTGTTAGTCAGGGCACTGGCACTTCCTTTGGCATTTGTCAGTCTCCAGGCTTGTGTGTGAGTAGGGGCTGCTTTTTTTTTTTGTTATTATTTTGTTCATTTACACATTTGGAACCTGAAGTTTTGATTCAGACGTCTTCCTTGCTCTCCGCTTCCTGTAGATTGAAGTCTCTGTTTTCTGACGATTAGCCAATACCGGCTGTTCTGGCAATGAAGATGTCTCAAATCAATCCTATCCTGTCTGGCTTTCCAGGAAGAGAGCCGCCCCTCCTCTCGCTCTCCACAGCCCCTGTCATCCAAGATTGAAATTTATCAGAGCTGCTGTGAGCAGGAAATTAGCTCCTTTACAACTTGTTCTCCACTGCTTCTCATTCATTTTATTGTTTTAACATTTTCCAGAGAATAAGGCAGAAAACAAATCTGCTTCCTCTTTAGAAGAGTTGTGCTGTTAACCTGTGAAATGCTTATTTTCCTGGCAGGCTGCTTCTTATCTTTATAGCAGAACCACAAGATTAAAATCAGTTAGTTGTACTGCGATAATGAATAAAACACTGGAAAACATTTAGTCATCCTTTAGCATCCTGAAGATAAGAATTTCTACATATAGGCATCAAAGCTGTAATGAACACCAAGGGAGGGATAGGCTCAGGAAAAATGGAGCGAAGGGTGCTGCCTACAGACTTAGGAATGTGCCTGTGAGGAACTTATTTGGGGGCCTGGGTCTTCAACACCTATGTTAAGTTGGCTTGACTTGCCTGAAGGGCTGAGCACCTGCTTCTTTCATGCATGCGAAACTCACCTTAGAGTTGCGTTCAGGTAACAGAAAAGTGGGTTTCGCTTATTTTATGTCTGACTTCAAATATGGGTGTATTCATGTTTTCTGTGTGTCTTTTCAACAGCAACATTGGAAGATTTTTTTTTTAAGATATGCAGAAGGAAGACACTCTCTTAATTAATATCAGACATCTTTGGTGTTATTCAGCATTAAAAATAAACCTTTGACTTTGCCAGAAGTAAATTTGGCAATTGTGTGCTCCCTGCTGCAGGAAAACAATGTCTCTCTTTAGAGCTCAGAACCAAGCTTTGGCAATGAAATGAGGCCCGATGTCCATTGATCTCAATGGAAAACCTATTATTAGAAAGATCACCGTGACCACATCCTGCCATCATTTTGTACTGAGAACCACCACTGAGGTCAGCAGGATTTTTGTGCAAATATTTATGGCAGGAGATGGCCCACTTCAGGGCATTCTGAGGGTTGACAAGCCTTCAGCTGCATTGTTCCTTCTTCATGTTGATCCTATCAGCCCGCTAAACTCTGATCCATGAACAGTTCAAAATCCCACCATCTAAGTTTGTGTTGACTGAAACCAAGTAAGCCAATTCGTGCAATTTGAACACCAGACATGAGGCAAGACTTCGGCATTGCACAATGTCCTGACTGATTATGCTGTGTCTTGGACACTGAATGGGCTGTATCCTTCTGACTTCTCAAGAAATCAGCAAGGAGTAAATCACTGCTGTCATAGACGGACCTGTGGCTTCAGCAAGTGAAAACTGTTGTTAATTGAGTAACTCAAGATTTTTGTTTTCAGCAAATGCTTTGCGTATGTGACTAGTGCAGCTAATTTCCTGCTTGCCAAATTCAGTTCTATCAACGCTTATTGGAACCACGAGCTCAGATAGCAGAGGGAATGCTCTCTCCTTTATCCTTTTGATATGGGAAATAAATGAATTCTTTTCAGCTTACTGTACATCCGTGTTTTCACTGGACAGCAGAAAACTGTGTCACTGACTCATTGTTTGATCTTGGGTAAATCATCTAATCCTGTCTATCCCAGTACCCTTGTGTGCATAAATAATGTAATGACTCTCATGTGTCTTTACAAGCTGTTAGAATAACTTTGGTTTATATAGTTTTAGCTTTCCTTTAGTCTTTTTCACAATGTTTTATTGGTGAGAGAAGGAGGCTTTTACCCAAGTCAAAGGCAAAAGGTTTCTTATCCCTGTCTGGGTGCTGAAATAATCAGTACTCACTGGTTTTTATAATTTGCATAGATGATAGCAGTTTAGCTAAAGTGTTTCTCATACCTGTAGGGCCAGGCTTTAAGTTTATATGAATCTAACACTGCAGAAATTTCTCTGATAAAAGGACAACCTGGCATTTTCAGCAATAGCTGTTGGAGCCCAACTGTGCTTTTGAAAGGTGGGAACATACCTGTGCCGTGAACCTAAGTTACATTCTTCCAAACTCTGTACGCGGATTCCCTGTAAAAGGTGAAATAAGCACAAAAATGAACTGATGCTCACCTGAAAGTGGAGTTACGCTACTGCCTGGTTCATCTGAAGAGTATATTTTAGATTGAAGCCTAAAACCTTATGAAACAAATTAAAAGCTTAATCGTTTCACTGTGTATCAACAGCTATAAAGAAAAAAAAAAACAAAACAGCAAACCAGACCAACAGAAAACCAAACCCAAAACATGACCCGAAAAGATAAATGGAGCATACCACAATAGCAAGCCTGCAAGACATTTTCAACCATCGACTCCGCAAAATGATTCTTTACATTATAATCTGCATCTTGAGGCCCAGGACTAACATGTGGCCTCCTCCTTCTTCTCCTCCTCCTCCTCCAGGT
Organism: Steatornis caripensis; assembly: GCA_013398225.1. Classification (NCBI taxonomy): domain Eukaryota; kingdom Metazoa; phylum Chordata; class Aves; order Caprimulgiformes; family Steatornithidae; genus Steatornis; species Steatornis caripensis. Next base: position 30,667 of record VZSC01008710.1, read on the forward strand.
CTTTGTCTAAAGAAAATGTCATTCTAATGCTGGGAAAAAATGCCTTGCTAATAACAGAACTTTACATTTCAAAGAATCTGTATCTTGGAAACCTTCACGCAGAGATAAAACTTCTGGAGGGAAGAGACTGCAGGATACGAGGATCTGAGAGTACGGGAGATGGGTGGTATTCTCAATAAGAGCAATTCTAAGGGACATGACAGAGAAAGGTTTGCATCTCTGCTTTTTTCTTTTTTTTACCTGACTTTTCTCTTTGGCTTTGGTGAAAAAAATGTCTACTTTTCTATTTCAGTGTTATCCCAATACAAGAGTAAAACAAAGTGCTAAAACCTTAAAAACTGTTGTAAAATGGAATTCTTGTTTTCCAGCCAGTTCTGGGCCAGAACAGTTCTGCGTTTGTGGAGGACTGGAGAGAGAGGTTTCCTCTTAAACAGGAAAAGTGTAATCCTGCTACTGCACCTTAGAGGAGATGTCTGGCTCGCTGATAGAGCTCGCCGTGAAGCAGTTTGCATTCGATCCCACACAGCAAACGTAGCATAGGCCATAGGTACACTAGTAGAGACAGCTTTGTGGTTAACGTGCTGAATCAGGACTCAGACTAGGTTCAGTTCTGGCTTGCCCAGAGATTTCTGATTTAATCTTGAGCAATATGTTTAATCTGTCTGTGCTTCAGTTTCCTATCCGTGAGAGTTTGCCTGCGTGAGGCATCAGTGAACTGCTTTAAGTACGGGTGTGATATTAATTTAGTACAACCTGTTAAGCAAGGTAAGGTTAGCTTAAGCTTTTTTGGAATAAGTTGAAGCTAAACTAAAGTGGCTAATTTTAAACTCAGAGTACATATTTTACACAGGTGCATCTAAAAGTCTGATTGAATCAAGGTAATGAAGCTGACATGTCCATGCACACATGTGCTTGCAACTTAAAAAATATTTTTTTCTCTAAACCTTGTCTGGAGGGACAGAAACTACTCTTTGTTCAGCACCCTACACAGATGATCAAATAATTTCTAGGCAATCCTGGAGGTGTGAGTCTACCAACAACCCTTTTAGGTGGGGGCCTTATCTGGGCCTGAAAGGCCCTGTGTTCATATATGTTTTCTAGGGAGAATGAGATACTCGGAACTCAGGAGGGGTGCAGAACCTTGTGATCGAGGTTTCTTACAAGGCTCTAATAGAAAGTGAAGGAAATACAGTGAGAGAAGTCTTGACATTGGTGTCCATCGTTTGCAGAGGCTAAAACAGTAGGAGGCTCCGAATTCAGCGATTTATTGCTGCCCTTTGAATGAAACTATGCGGGTTCAGTCTGCACAAAGAAGTCGCATCACTGAAACGAAAGGGAATGTTTTAACTGCTTCCTTCTATTGTCTTGTCTTACTATCTGCTTTGCCACCGATGTTCTTTTTTGTTGGAGTTAACACCGTGTTTTTTGTTCCCAGGAATAATAATAGCAATAATAGAAAATTATGGCTTTGCAAATGATTTTGGAAAGTACATATGGAAATCTTTAGGAGTGAAAGTAACTGCAATGGATGATAGTTGCTACTAGCAATGAAAATGTTTGGCTTAAGGTATAAAAAAAGGCATGTCAGAGATGCTGAAAGTTCATGTGCATAGATGTATGCACAGACTGAGTGCATGATCTTCTAAGGCACGGGAAGGATAGAGGGGAGATTGTGAATACCCTGAAGTCCTGACCTGCCTTTATGAAGTTCTCCTTACCGCAGGCAGTAAGTGATCTTTAATGGAAGTCAAGCACTCCAAATGAGGAAAGAGAGAGAAATTAGTCTGAACAGGAAGCTTCAAATATTCTACGACTAATTGAGTTTAGATAATTAAGGGGTTTTAGAGCAGTAATTCAGAGGAGAATGGGAGGGGAGGACAGTTTAATTGAGATTGCCTGTCCATCTGTGAATTCTCCATGCAGCCTTCTGTGGCATGTCCCGGTTGTCATTCGTTCTGACCTAAAGGAGTTGATGTCGTTTGTATTGACCTTATTAGTTAGCAACAGTGCAGGCTTCCCCTTGCGTTTTGTAGCTATTCGCGTACTGCCTCTGGTGCAGGGCATGCGTGACAGTCATCTATGTTGTCCTTGACTGGAGGAAATGCCCTGCCCTGGCTATGTCTGCCCTTTTGAGACAGACCTTGTAGTATTCTCTGGGGTCACACCAGGAGTTGTGGGGGGATGAGGAGCAGTGTTTGAATGCTGCTTTGTAGTTCAGTAGAGGCTGTTCCATGCACATCAGAGCTAAGTTTTCGTCTCTGCTACAACAAGACAGCCAAAATGAGAATCAAACCCCAAATTTCTGCTGCTAGAAGCAGGTTTATGGTGATGATAGGCCTGGCTGGTTCAGTAGGCGAGAGGAGATAGCAGCAAAGCCTCATAGCTTGCCAAGGGAAAGGGTTCCCAATAGCTTTGCACTGACTGCCACTAAGAAAAACAGCTTTTTTAGAGGATGTCATCATATATTCTGCACCTAGGGAGCAAACGTGCCTGTGCTAGCTGCAGTGCAGCACCATGGATCCCATCCTGCTCTGCGATTCCCTGTGCAGACGCAGCTGGTTGATATCTCACAGATCAAGCTTGCCTGCTGCCTTTAACAGGCAGGGAGCATGGCAGGGAGAGACTCCAGTGTGCCACTGCAAGCATAAGACATTTGGGCACGACAGGCAGGAAGCAGGTGAGAGACTGTCCTGCGGTGCAAGAGATGTGCTGGTTGTTGAGGATGGCGCTGAAGAGCTCTCGGCCATTGAGTTAGCTGCTGTCTGACAGCGTGGGCAAACCCAGTGCTGCAGGAGCGGCGTTGACATCTGAATTTTGATTTAGGATTGAATAAATGTGAAATATGATGCTAGAGCTGTGTCCTGCTCGACGATCCCTCTCTTAGGTTGTGTCCACCCTGAGGGCAAGTGGCATGAATTCTGATTTTATGCTGTCTGGTGCCCGTAGACACTCCAGTGTTTTAAAGGGGGCTGGCACAGCACCATGCCAAATGTAATCGAGATCAAAATGCTGTTAAAACTGCAGCAGATCACGTTTCTTAATTTAGAAAGGAGCTAGCAGATATTGAGAGGAAAGGCCTTGAAGTGTCTACGAGCACTGACAAATTGTAATACGCTTCTTGTGCTGTGTTTGTAAACACAAGCAACTTGACTCGTGCTCTGCAGGCTGTTCTGTCACCATAAGGGCCTCTGAGAAAATAATAAAGGCATCTGGAAGTGGATTGTCTGGGGTTTTCCTCTTGTCTCCTTCTGCTCTTTTACAAGTGTTGCAGTGGAGGAGTTGCAGCGAAGCCCAAGAGGCCCTTTTCTGACAGACCGTCCCGCTTGCCCCAGGAGTCTGCTCATCAAAAATGAGGAAACAAACTCTAGGATGTTTTGATGGGGAGAGCCAGGCAAATGCTCTGTACTAACCTGCTATCATCAGGTGTTTTCCTAGTGATTGTCATCGTTACTACCCCTCTGGGGCTATTCGGATATGGGAAAGTGGAATAAATAATCAAAGAGGATGTTCCTAGCTGCTAATTTTCAGACAGATTTGATACTGGTCCAAGATTTAACACTTCCTTTCTCTGCCAGCCACATACTAAAAATAACATATTTTCAGGATATCGGAGACCACTAGAAACCTGTGGTATTTGGCACTCGACTACTGCCTTTCATCTGGAGATCTCAAAGCAAAAAGTTGGAGCCTCACCGCATCTACTTGGAATTAGGAGAATTTGTGACATTTTTGGAGCTGTTTGAGATGTAGGTAAACAGGCTACAAAATCTCAGAATGGCTCAAAAGATCTGAATTTCCTTGCTGAGTGACACCTATTTAAGAAAAGAAAAAGCACCTTTATCTTGACAGCCTCATGAGACTTCTGTCTGTGCTTCAGAGCATGGTTTGTCCTTTGTGGGGCCAGGGCAGATGCGCACGGTGCGTGTAATGAGGATACACTAACCAAGAGCATGGATCCCTCTGCAGAAAGGTTACAGCGCCCAATAAAGGTTGGAGAGGGGTTAATTCACATATTGTTGTTAGGTTTTATTTTGATTTTTTTTTCTTTTTTCCTAGTTAAGCAGGGCTTCAGACTGCCTTCCAGTAATCAGACTTGCTAACTAATGCTTCTGGCATAGGGAATCTTTTTTTGACAGAGGGGGTTTTTTGTTGGGGTTTTTTTTTCCTTCTCTGTACTTTATTTTTCTCTTTTGTCCAAGTCATTGGTATCATAGACATGGCAGAAGCAACTAAAAAAAATAAAAGTAGTGTTTGACTGGAAGAAAAACAAAAGGTTAGGTCTGTTTGTGTAGACCAGTTGTAATGTCACTGAGAGTCAGGAGGGTTCCAGGCCTGTTTTCTAGGCTGCCTGTTCTGCCCTGAGTGTAACATGTCAGACGGGTCTTCTCAGGCCTTGGGAAAGCAGCTGCTTTTTCTCTGTTGGGAAAACAACACATAGGTGGTGGGCTTCAGCCAAAAGTTTAGTGAAAGAGCTTAAATAGAGGCTGATCTGAAAGGCAGGCTGAGAACAAGTTCCCCAAGGAAACGGGATTTATTTGGATTCTCTCTCCAAGTAGTCAAGCGCTTTTCTTCCAAGACTCAAAGTAGCCCTGGAGCCTCTTACCTCCTGAGATGAAGGACAACTTATGATTTCTTGCGTCTGGTACTTTAGATTGCTCCGCTCGTTTTGATAATTTGCTTAAGTCTCTCAAAGCATCTGTAATTTAATCAAACTGGCCATGATAGTCACTTGCCTGGAAAACAGCAAGACCGTTCATCCCACAGTGATGGCCATGTACACAGCTGGCCATCGAGGCCACGTGCAGTTGTTGAGAGCGTAGCAGATTGTGTTGGGAATCACTGTCTCTAGCAGCTCTCGCATCAGTCGATGTTCATCTTGTACCACCTCTCACAAAACAGGAGGTGGATCAGGCCTTGAATTACCACAGGTACTGGGGTGTTTTCATTACTGGCAAGGGGGTGTTCTTACTCTTTGATGTTGGTGATGTGATGACATGGAGATAACTACATGAGCCTCCTTACTGTGAGCAAGTGTTGGATTGTTTATTTGGCATGAGGAATGAAGTCACCTGCCTGATAAGAGATTTAAATGTTAGGGAAATGTCAAAACTGCCCACAACTGTTTCATCCACCAAATCTCAGGGAAGTTATCATTTCCACCCTGCTTCGGGAAGCTGGTTTTGTTCTGTTTTAGCAGGGTGGCTGTACTGTATTGTCTACCTGACTGCACTGAAGCAATTTGTTACCTTCTACTTGCCTTATCTCGCCCCATCCTGACGGATGTGAAGAAGCGCAGGTGGATCATAGAAGATTTTTTTCCCCCAGTATTGATGATAAGGTACAAGTACCAGGTCTGGTTAGAGATATTCCATGCCTGACTCTTGCATCATGCTAAGTGACCTTCAGACTCTTGCTTGTGTGGAGACTGTGGGGACCTTTTGATTTACAGCACTGCTATTTAAGTGGTTGTACACCTTGGCAAGGGCCAAATTACTATTTCTGTTCAAGCCTGTGGGTGATGAGTGAAGAAACACATTTTACACTCCTGTCACACTGCTGAAAGATTTATTTATTTTTGAATGTTAGAGATTTCATCTGAAGTGAAAAAAAGACCCTTTTTTGCCTAAAGAAGAAAATGCCTTGATGAAACATTTCTGTGTCTCTTACTTTACCTCTCACTCCTTTGAGGTTGCCTCCTCAAGGAATATGTGTCCCAACTTTTCCTCCAACTTCTGATTGTTCTGAGCCTTTCTCTCCATGCTAGTAATTTCTAGCTGTTGCTTGGGTTTCTTCCAGTACCCTTCTCTTCATCTCCACTTGAAAAAAAAAAATCTTTCCTTTGCATCTTGACTCTCTTTTACCTTGGCAGGAGACAAAAGGGAGGCACTGCTTGTGGAAGGCTAACCACTTTCAAAGCTGTGAACACAAATTGAGGCTGAGAGAATCAGATAATCAGATGCTGTCTAGATCTGGAGATGCTGTGCCTGGTGTAGAGTTGGAGAGATAGTAGATGTTTGGGGGAGTCCTGCATGGCTTCTGAGCTGGAGGAACAGAAGTGAAAGACAAGACAGCTGTTGGGGGGGAGCAGAAGTCATTCCCCGTCTCTCTGTCTACACTCTCTGGCCTTCTTGGACGATGAGCAAGCAGGTGCCTGTTGGCTGAATTGCAGTGGATATTGCACAAGAAACTGTAGGCTGGTGGAAAGACTCCAGGGAGCCAGCTTCAGCCTACGGACAGTAGGTTTGACTCTCTTAGTCTAGACACTCACAGGGCTTACGTCAACAATAATTTGTCAGTATTTATTTTCCAGGGGCATGGTTAGTATTTACTAGTGCTGAGATTCTCCTTATACTCTTCTGTAGTCTATCATACAAGATTCACTTCTAGCAGAGTGGCTACCTAGGCCACAATTTCTGTGTTTTTTTAAAGTATTAGTGATACTAATGCTTAGGAGAAGGTAAGATAGGGAATGTACCTAAATAGCCACATCCCACTGAGAGGCAAGAACCTGTTTTGAGAATCGCCACTTCCAGCTGATGGCCCAAGAGCATCACGTATTTTAATAGGAATTATACATATTCAAATAGGTACATCAGGTTTTGGAATAAGGTATGAGCATACATTGCTGTCACGTTAGGAAAAAAATCCTTCAGTCTCAAAACCACTGGTGAAGTGAGTGTCACAGTACCAGTTTTTTACACAATAGACCTACCACTTTCAGGTACAGTAACTTGAGCAAAATTACACACGTTCCTGGGGAATGTAAGTGCAGCCCAACTTTAAACATTAATTTAGGTGCCTAACGTAAGAGAGCACTGTCTCTGGGTTCTCTGTGTAGTTAATGAGCAGATGACTCTGAGCTGCCTTTTGCAGAAGCTTTTCAAGTAAACTCCTGCTCTGAATCACCCATTTAAAGAGTTTTCTTCTTTCTGTGGACTGGAGTGGAGGTCTGAATTAGGTAGAATAAAATTCTAAAATAAAGCTGGGTGAATTAACCACCTTTTTACTTCCTCCCTTCTTTTTGCAACTAGGATTAAAGTTCAGGTGCTGACGTTTTACACCCTAGCTTCTGGACTCCATTCCATCCAATGACCTCACGTCAAGTCTCAATACAGGGAGAGGGTGATCGAAGAATTGCGTATGTTAAAAATCTGATATGAAATAACCTAAGACTACAAAATACAGACTTCTTAGAATGTGTCTAATGCAGTGCTTTGCTTATAATACGTGACAGGATAATACAAGTTTTGCAAGTCTTATCTTTAACGTTTTGGACCCCCCCTCCGAAGTACTGAAAGGGCATTAAACTGTGCAACTTGTTGTTTGTTGAGGAGAGGGGAAGCCCATGGAAAAATAAATCTTTAACTCAAAACAAAAATCAAGGAACTCTCTCAAACTCAGAGGATCAATGTTGTTTTAATATTAAACCACTGTACTGTTGCTCCCATGGAAACAAAGCAACAAATATTTGGAGCTGTATAACACCTTCCACCAAAATTCCAGTTAAGAATGTTTTGGAAAGTGTTTCTGTCAATGAGAGCCCTCCTGTTCTCTGAATGACTGCTTTGTGCAGCCTTCCTGGACTCCTGCACAGGCGACAAGGTGAAACTCCGCACGCAACCTCATGAACATTACTTGTCTTTACAATTCTTTAAAAGGAATTAATTGCATCAGGAGGTCTTTGCCCAGTACAAATGATAAGTTTGAGGCCGCAGCAATGACCCAAATGAAATGTGTGACAGTGGCGGCATTTGGTCATTTGCTATTGGTTTGGGTGGGGGTTTTTTAATCCATAATTTTCTACAGATCAATCCTAGCAACATGCCAAATGATTTCACTTTGAACCCAGCATGACCTGTTCAGAAATGGAAGGAAAAAACCCCATGAAATACAACTGACACTTTGACTAAAAATCATATTCACTTTACTAAGATACTATGATCCGTGTACTCACTACCAGTGGGAAGAGATCCTTCCATGCTGCCAGACATCTTTTACCTGAGGCACCCCATCTGCTTATATTTGCAGATTGGAGTGACAAGAGGGAATCTGATCAAACTTAGCAGGCGTTCCTTTTTTATATATATATATGTATGTGTATATATATATGTATGTGTATATATATATGTATGTGTATATATATATATGTGTATGTATATATATATATGTGTATGTATATATATATATATGTATGTGTATATATATATATGTATGTGTATATATATATGTATGTATATATAAATGCTGCTGTTGGCTTCTATTTGCACACTTGCTTTCACCTGCAGCTCAACTGTCACATTTTAACCAGAAAGTTTTCTTGTTACCTTGTTTTCCAAACAAGGAGTCTAATCCAGACAAGTAGATGTTGACTCTGGTTTTCTGTGTTGGATTTTTTTTAGTGAATGTAAGGTCAAAACTGTATTAAATATCTCACCACTGGGAAAAGCATCATACTTCTCATTTCCAGTGTGGAAAATAGTCGGAGGGGTCTCATTAAGTGCAAGCCCATTTTGCAACCTTTCTCTCACTGAAAGTGCTAATCACCTTTTTCTTGACTACCCCCATACCTGTTTTCACACAGTTCATAGAAGTTTAATATCTTAGAAACCTCTTCTGCTCTGTTAAATGTCTTTGAAATCTGTTAGTTCGTTTGAAATTTATTAAGAATGGGAGGGGGAAAGAACATTTACATGATGTTTTTGCACGTTAGCTAAAATGTAAATTTCTGATGTGCTAGGAGACATCATGATGATTTCAACTCTATAAAATTGCTCCTCTTCTGAACTAGAGTTCATTATGCTGCACTTACTCTATGTAATACTACTCATACAAGGATGCCGAAGCCCACTGAATGTGAAGTAAAAGAAATACAGTTCCCTGAAACTTTCTAAATTTTAATGGAATTTTTCTCATCTTTCCCTCACAGAATCCCAGCACGGCAGGGGCTGGCAGGGCCCTCTGGAGATCCCCCAGCCCAACCCCTGCCAAAGCAGGTGCCCCCAGCGCAGGAGGCACAGGAATGCATCCAGGCAGGGTTGAATCTCTCCAGAGAAGGAGACTCCACAGCCTCTCTGGGCAGCCTGGTCCAGGGCTCGGGCACCCTCACGGGAAAGAAGTTCTTCCTCACGTTCAGGGGGAACTGCCTGTGCTCCAGTTTGTGCCCGGTGCCCCTTGTCCTGTCGCTGGACACCACTGACAAGAGTCTGGCCCCGTCCTCTGGACACCCGCCCTTTAGATATTTGTAAGCATTGATGAGATCCCCTCTCACTCTCCTCTTCTCCAGGCTGAACAGCCCTAGTGCTCTCAGCCTCTCCTAATAGCAGAGATGCTCCAGTCCCCTCATCATCTTCATTGTTCTCTGTTGGACTCTCTCCAGTTGTTCCCTGTCTCTGTTGAACTGGGGAGCCCAGAACTGGACACAGCACTCCAGATGTGGCCTCACCAGCGCAGAGCAGAGGGGGAGGATCACCTCCCTCGACCTGCTGGCCACGCTCTTCTTAATGCACCCCAGGATGCCATTGGCCTTCTTGGCCACAAGGGCACACCCTCCCTAATGAACGTTGACATTATAGTCCAAAAACTGCTCAAAGTTGGAAGGTTTAAATTGTAAGCAGCTCTAAACCTCATCCTTTTCAAATTACAGGCAGGTTAAAATATACCAGCATGGGAAAACCTTCCCTCCCTGTAGGGTGAATGAACTGTGCAGATGCCTTTGGTGGACCACACACTGTAATACCTTTCAGTATTATCAAATAATAACTCGGAAACCCTTGGCCATATGCTATTTGAACTGAAGTCAGAGGGCATATTTGGCATGTGGTTTGTGGTCCCTGGAATATATTGTGACGGGTGGAATACACTGAAATGAGGGTCTAGGAAGTAGTGCTTTTTATTTGTAAAATCCTGCTTAAGATAATTAAAGCAGTGTAGAGCAGAAGGAAGTCTTTTGCCTAGGCTAGTGGTTATCAGCATATCATGGCCTAGCATATCTCCTGTCTCAAAGGAGTATGTAATTCAAGAAGTGTCCCTATGAAAGGGAGAAGTAGCTTTTGTTCTCGAAACCCAGCGTTGTCATGATTGAGGCCACATGTTCCCTTATGGCCCCTAATCAGTTTGAGGCTGATTCCTATTTAGTTCCTTTCAACCACTGTTATTCCAGCTTTATGCTATTGTAAATTCACTCATTCTCATCAAGTTATACTGGAGTGACCCTCTGGCATGTCAGGCTCTAGGTATATAGATACCGATATTCTTTCTAATGTACTTTTGCTGCCTTACGCTGGCTGGTATTTTTCTACATAATGATTCACAGCAACTGTGCCTCAGGCAGTGGCTTGAGCTAGAAGGTTATGCAGCAAAGCAATACATTAAAATATCAATTTTGGTTTTAAAGAGATGCGTGAAAAGGGAGGGGTGTTCTTGGGCTGAGGATAGTCTACGCAATTTGAACATACTGCAATATGGTGAAGGATAACCTGTCAGCTTGCAGAGGGACATTGAGAAAACTCCTATCTTCTCCTAAGCAAAGATCCTGCTGCAATTGCAAAATTATTGATTATGAACGTTTGAGGGGGCACGCTCAATTGATCAAGGTGGCTGTGCATTAATATTTTATAATTACAGCTTATTTTTCAGAACTATTAATGTTGCTAGAAAATGCAGTTGTTGCTGCTCCCAGTTAGTGTCACCTTTAATTTGCCTGATCGTTGGAAATATTTCACAATTTGTTGTGAATACAGCACTGTTTTATCAAATACTAATAATTAGCTTTACAGACTTAAAAAATAGTGAGTCCAATAAAGAGAATTCTCATGCAGGCTATAGGAGAGCTGAGTTCTAGTCCCTTTTCTCCAGAGGGACTTGAACGTCTATCTCCAGCTTCCAGGAATGGTCTTAATCACTACGTTTTAGGATTGGGTTTTCATTTTGAAGAGAGAACATTATGTTTTCTGGATCGCTCACTGGAACTGGTCTCTTGCCCTCGAGGTGCGTGTCAAGTCTGCAGGGCTCCTGATTTATAGGTCATTCTTATTCTCACTGTCTGGCTTGATGCTTTTTGAGGTTCTTCAACCAAAGGAGGAGTACAAGTAGAAGGGGCTTATTGGGGCTATAGCCCAGAATACTCTGTACTGCCCAGCTGGGAAGCTAGTCCAGATGTACTTTCTGGGTATACTTTGATGAAGAGGCAAGGAGCCAACGTGTCAGTTGTTTGCTCCACAGAATTTAAAAGATGGGTTTGTCTGCCAAGCAGTTTTTCCCCAAGTCTTCGTAGTACTAACATGAACTAAAATAATGCACTCTGCAATTGCTGTTATTAAACCCAGCATGACTGTATTTCAGCCAATGCATTTGTGTTTAAACCAGTGAACTAATGATCAAATCCACAACTTCTAATTGCAACCAGTACATGGTGTTGTAAACATGATGCAGATGGCCTTGCTACCCTGTTAGCTTCCAATTAAAAAAAAATAAAATAAAATTTATTGGTCACTTAACCCTGTATGTGTAAGTCTCAGCCTGACATCATTAATGTGTGTTTGTTGACTGGAGGAGGGCACTAGAATTTCCCTTCTTGTACTTTTACGCTGCCTTCTGTTAATGTGATCATTTTGAATTTGATGTTGGCTGCAGAATTCGCAGAACTTAAACATGTAATTTTTAGGGAAAAACAGAGTTGCTATGGAGTAGTAAAAATGATTATTCCTCCTCTAGCCTGAGTTACTCACTTAGCAACAGTCCTAAACTAGATCTGCTGAGCCTGAATTTATGCTTCTGTGTAGTTGTTTGCCTGCTAAAAATATGAGAATATCTTTATTCTTTCAGGAATGCTAATAGTATCTTCATTACTTGATTTTGTTGGAGACAAAATTTGTCCCAGCTGATACTTTTCCTTGCCTGATCCAACTGAGTAATTAAGTACGTGCCTAACTACAGTAACCTGAGTAGTGTGACTAACCAGAGTATGATTCCTCTTAAGAGCTTGTGAATATTTGGGTGGGTTGGGATTCTTACAAGCCGGTTCATGCTTTAATGTGTTTTTTGTAGGGATGGTCAACTATATAATTTTTTGTGTGTTTTTTGTCAAATTAAAGATACTTTTGATAAGCTCTGTAAATAGAGGAAGGGAAGACTTTTCAGGAGCAAGAGAGCCCTTTTCTGTCCAGTCCTAGCTGTTCAGGTATGCCTGCAGTTTTTATCTGGCTTTCCGTGATGAAATGGTTTTGCTCAGTGCATATTACTGTGACTTGAGCCGATTCTGTTTAGAATTGATCAGCGTAGATTCGTTGAGCTTAGCTGATTTACTCCACCTAAGAATCAAGCCTTTTCTTCTAAAATAAATAGTGGTTTAAGCCCTGTGACCAGTCTGCAGTGAGCTTTGGGAGACAACATTTTTTTTGGCTGGACAAGTCTCCCCACCTATGGTATATCTTGTTCCAAATATAGTCCAGTGGTACTGCTTTTTTTTCTGAAAGCAGATTTGGGAAAAGAAAAAGTAAGCAGTGGCACGTAGGAGGAGAAGTGATGTTCAGGGGAAGCACTGGGATCTCTGCAGCTCTGAAAAGCAGGCCACCTACATAGGGGTCAAAACCATTGTAGGAGTGCAGGGAAGATCATACGACATAAGCTGTAATTATTGTAGTGAAATATCTCCACATAAAATATAAAGTGCTCTGAGACCTTGAAAGTCTGGTTTAGTTCTGTATTTATGCAGCACCTGAAACACCATGGCCCTGATCTCTGAGTGGGATTCTCTCTTAACGACATTGCAAGACACAGGAATCTAAGAATGTGTTTGACAGTCTGTCATTGTAACCACTGAAACCTTAAAGGTCCAATTAAAACCTCATAAAGAGTAATTCAGTGATGTTTGCATATGTAAAATAAAATGCTTTCATAGCTCAGCTTTATGAGCATGTATGGACTCTAAGAATTCTGAAAACATTCGTGTATTTTTATGAATGTCATGAACTTAAAATTATTTAGCAAATTTTGCCACTTTTTTTTTCTCCGCAGGCTTTCACCATTGCTTACAGCCCAAACCACAAATAAAGCATTAAAATTATTGATGTGAGCTAAGCAGGAGGGCTATTGCCAAAAATAGCAATATTCACTCAGGCTCATTCTGTGTAGCTCTGGAAAAATTATTCCCATGCTACAGCAGAGATCACATTTTTTCCTTTCTTCACTAATAGCAAAAATATTACCTTTCAAGTGGTCTGTTATTCCTGCAGCTGGGGGATAAGCAGGTTGGATGGAGTTTAAGGTAGCTAAATGAGCAGGGCTTGCCGATCCGGCCTCCTGCTAATACAGTGAATGATTTATGATGCTTTTCTCTCATGGTGCCTTCCCACTCCCTATTTTTGCCTTCAAGATGACGGCAAAACGAGGCAAACGGGCGAATGAAACCTCACATTTGACCTAACTGAGCTCCAGGAGCATTGCTTTTTGTTCTTTCCACTTTAATGAAGTGCATGAGAGCAGTTTGAGTACATGGTTGGCCTCTCAGAGAGTATGTTCAGAATGGATGCTCACAGTCCTGCCTTGCTGTGACCAAAAAGGCACTTTAACACCAGAAAAAACATCTGAAGTTTGAAAACAGTACAGGTATGTACATGTGTGAGACTTGTCTTGTGTAGTGCGTCAACGTCCTCTCAGAGAGATTCAGTCCACTTGGCAGTGATGGAAAGACACTTTATTACTGGATAAGAATCCCATGTATGGTGCGCTCTTAAAGCCGGGATCCCCGATTTGGGCGACCTCCCCCGCTGTATCAGCACCAGCACTGCTGCTGGTTGGTCCCTAAACGTTCAGAGGACACTACTATACTATACTCTACTATACATTCTATGCCGAATGGAGTAAGCTCAAACTTGCTCCAAGTTATGTATGCAACCTAGGGCTTGCCAGATGTTTCCAGGTGGCTTCACACAGGAGCTGATAGGTCTTAACTTCCATGAGGTTCCCCCACGTACACATGACATGTCACATATATTAATACCGTGGCCTTGATTGATAGTGGAGCTCTGGGGAAGAGGCGCACAAGCAGCCAGCCTTCGTGTGTGAAGCCCATCTCCCACACTTCATCAGATCTGCTTTTCTGACTGTCTCCTTCAAGAGAGCACAGCACCCTTGCTGATCAGTGCCTTATTAGTTCGTGACACTCTCATCAGGTGTCTGCATGGGAGGAGCTGAGCTAGCACTTGGCGTACATAGTCTTTCAAGCTTCCAGAAGCAAAGTAACGGTTTTATGGGCTTCAAACTGCAGCCCTGGGAGCTGTAGCGAATTGTACATGGTCGCAGGCTGAGTCAGTACCAGTGGTAGAAAGAGCCCACCAGTGCTGTTGCGGAGGGAGACAGGAGACTTTGGAAGGCAGGTGGAATTTACAGAGAAATATAAGCGATCCAATAAAGTGCTGAGAAACAAGGTGAGACGTATAAAGGAGAACTTTCCAAAAAGAGAATAATAATCCTGAGGTGTGTTACGTTGTTGAAGGGAGTGATTGCAAAGAATTGATATTGTCCATTGCAATAAGTTCCCTTTGATAGATTTAACTCTAATTACTAAGAAAATGCTCTTTTATACTTCCTTTTCGTGCTAAGCAGCGCTGCTTTCTGCACTGAGATTAGCCATGGCATAAAGACTCAGATGATTTGTTAGCTGATGCTTCAAGTGATTTAGAAAACATTTTGGGGGAGCAAGTTTTGGAGCTGGCTTCTCTTACCACCAACGCCCAGGTTTGTCTTTTGGCAGATCTGTAACTACCTCACTGCCTGTAGTAAGATGAGTACAACTATTTATTATCTTCCCCAGATGATTTTAAAGGCTAAATTTATTTGTGTGGGAATAGAGGTTTCTGAGATCTTAGAACAGTATCAGTACAAGGCATGATCATTGCCAGTTTTTAAATCCATCCTTGAGTCCATGATTCAGAAATAAAATGATCATGAGCAAAAATGAGAAAGAAACCTGATATCCCTGTAAAGCTCAGCCACAAAGAGCTCGTCCTGTCGATGAGCTACTGTCAGAGGTGGGATGGCGGAGAAAATGGACAAGTGCTGTAGGGTGTCTTAGCAGTGACCCTGGAGCCCATTCTGCCCCCACTGAAGCCAGCAAGGCTTTTGTGTCCAATTTCAGAAAACGCTGTGTTATGCTCAAGCCATGGACAAATATACAATGACTAAGAACTTAGTAAGCGTCGCACATCATGTTATGTGTAGTGAGATTGAGATCATTCCTGCACTTGCTGTGTGTACAAGGTTTTCCCTTGGGGAATAGTAGCAGCAGTCCACAGGGAGGGCAGGTGAAGTGTGGAGACGCTGATGGCTGCACAGTGAGAGCAGAAGGAAATGATGCAGGTTTGAGGCTGGCGGGGAGAAAAGCTTGTTAAGCTGAGAGATCAGCGGCAGTAAAGGTAGGACCCACAGAAAAAGTAGGATCCTGGGAGAGATGTGTGCCCCTGAGCCCCGTTGCTAAATAATGTGGAAAGAAACACATGCACATCATTGTTGTAGGAGTTTTTCTCATTAGAGCAAAAGGACAACATCACAGCAATCTGTTGCTTCTGTAGAAAACATAGCATCCGAGAGGAGGAGGAGACACATGTGGGCAGCAAGAAAGCTCTTGAAAAACAACTCAGGAGACAGCATGGAAGAAACAGCTTACGGGGTGGGGTGAGAGCAGTCCCAGTGCAGTCAGAGAGGAATGAGAAGGCAGATGAGTGGGTGAGAACAGACACCCTACTGAATGTTGATTGTGGCACAGCCTCCATCTGTCCTTCCTTGGTGCACCCACTCCTAGTGCTAGGAATAAGCTGTGATACCATGGAATCAGATTGCTGTTTGTAATTGTAAAACTGCTGCTGAGAAACACAATCTTTGTTTCCTAGTGAATGATAAAGAAACAATAATAAATGGTGTTTACAGGCCCGAGTTGTTTATCCTTCTTTGCAGCAGCGCTCTTTTTCTCGACAAACTGTTTTGCCTGTGCCGTTACAGCCTGGAAACCCCATGAGCTACACACATGGGTGACTTACTTTTCTTAAACTTCAGTAATTCATGGCTATGAGAGCAAGGCACTTACTTAGATACCAAACGACCTCCCCATTAAATAAACACCACAGGAATTGATGCTAAAATGAAGTTACACCCAAGAATTCAACAGTAGAGTTTCAGCAATTAACAGCTTCCTGTTCTGAAGGTTCTGTTTGAGGACTATGGAGTAAAATATGTTTAGATTTGATTAAGTCGTGTATTCCAACTTAGGCATTGATCTAAAAATGTAAATTAGCTTCAGAAAGTAGAGTTCCTTCAGTCTCATTTAATTCTTGATACATCCGTCAAAAAGACTTTGTCTTTGTAGCCTCACATAGCTTCCCATCAAGAAACTGGACAGGAATGTCAGATGAAAAAGAAGGGTTTTTTTCCTTCCTTAATCCTCTTTCAGTCAGTTAGTAGGGAGAGGGTACAACTGTTCAGAATCAGCTGTACTATGCTGCCTTAGCTACAGGGCAAGTACTCAAATGTCTGCAGTACTGGCATAGTACGAAAAGCAGACAGAAAAAGTCAAACTGACTTCCAGACCCCAGGTTTGCTGTTAGATTAGTTCTCTCTTGACTTGTGTACTCGACACTTGCCTTATGCTGAGGATGGCCTGCAGCTCCAGCTGTCTGAATGTTGTCCTGCTGGTAGAGTCCTGTTTCAGAGACCAATCCTGCTTAAAAACCTCAGGAGCGGTTGCATAAAGGCACAACGAAATGTCAGAAGTAACTAAAGAAATGTGTTTTTATTTTGGCACTGAATTTCCTTTGGAAGTGTTAGCCATCACCCTTGGTCTGAATGACTGCTCTACGTGAGGGTGTTCCCACGTTCTGAACCTGACTTCACTGTGGTCCACGTTAAAGCCAGGAGAGGTCACCAGCGAAGGTGCGCTGTGTGTACCCTGAGGTAACAGTATGTGAGCCTGTGGGTTTGTTCTAGGTATATGTAAGGTGAAAAAAAAGTAGCTAAATCTTTATACGTGTTTTCTTTTTGGAGCGAACACCTGTGTGGGGTAATACTTCATTGCATGCATTCATGAGAAGTAGGAAAGGATCTCTGTTTACTTCGGCTTCATTAGTGGCAGACCAACTTCTCAAATGAGCACAGAGTTTCTTTTTTTTGCCGGTTCCAAACAGATAAAATTACTACTTGGTAAATTCCACATAACATTTAAGGCTTTCAATCACAGCAGTAAATGCTACTGTGCCCCAGCTCCTGCTTTTACTAAATTGTATTATAAGCACCTTAATTATAGCACAGGCTGTCTGATGGGCCACGGAAAAGGTCGTCTTCCAAAGAACGTATGATAACAAGGGTGGAGCGATACTCGTCGTTTTTTGTCTGTTGGGAAAGAAAGGGCTTTGCAGAGAAGATTAATAGTAAACAATGTTAATCTAAATATATCTCAGTCACAAAGTATCACATTCCTTCAGGCTTGCCTTCTCGGGGGGCACTGGCATTAACCATTTTCCTGTGGCGATGGCTGCACAAAGACACGCTCCTCCCGTCTGGAGCAGAGCTGAAAATGAGGTATGTTTTTGTTGTCATTTTACTGTTGAAGCCGCAGCAGTACAATGAGGCCTCTCACTTGAGCTGCTTTTAGCAGTTGAGTTCAGGGCTTCCAGGTTGAGATCTAGTTCAAGGGCAGAGAAGTGAACAGAAACATTCGCAGTGACTTCACGGTGGCTTGAACAAATTCTCCATGCTGCTGCAAAAGAGAAGAATCCGACCTGGGTCTTACAGATGGATTAGTCCCCCGTTATAGCCTGTGCCTGCCTCTTTACTTATTTAATTATTTTTATAGGTCAGATCAAATATAAATTGGAGGCAGCTCCCTTTTAAAGTCAGTGCTGTACTCAGTATAGCAAAGCATCTGGCAGGACGGTTTCATTTCTGACTCCCGCTGTTAATGGCACGGCTTTGGGCCTTTGGGTAGGCAGGCTATCCTTATCACCTTGGCAGGCTTCCAGCTCCAAATAATAATCCATTAACGTCTGCGCCGCTGGCATTCTTGCCAAATACAAGGGATATCTTTTAAATAAACATTGGCAGTTCCCAGTCGGAGGAAAGAGAAAGGGAGTAGAGGAAAAACAATCCTTGACATTTCAGTGACTTTGCAGGGCTAGCTGACACCTGGTACCACCCTTATCTGCGGGTGTTTATGCAGAGCTGCAAAACACAGCTTCTTCTGTTGGCTCTTTTGCTTTCTTTAAATAGAACTGGAGAGACTTATAATGATAGGAGTAACTTTCTTGGATAGGCACTCTTTTCTTTGCCCCTTTTTTTTTTTTTTCTCCCAGGCTAGGAAGACCCCCGTGTAAACATCTGTGCTCCTGTTTTCCTATGAAGTACAGCAGGCATAGCGTAGCAGGCTTGCCTGCCTCATACTTTGCCAACAATACTTTTTTTCCCACAGTTTTCCTCCCTAGTAGATTAGATACAATACAGATTTACTTTCACGGGGGCCGCTTTCCCACCTGACTTCCCATCTCTTCATCCATCAAACCAAACAGCCACAGTGATCTGCCGGCAATCAGAGCAACTGGGGCTCACCCCATTCTCAGCGTTCCTTGGGAAGTGCTTTTTCTGTTTGTTTCAACCATTTCGCTTTCTTCCTCTGTAGCTGAACTCTCAATGACAGCTTGAGGTTTATTTTTCCAGCTGTTGTATTTTGCTTAATAGCAATAAAATTACTTGTTTGGATATTTCACAGTACCAATAAATGAGCTGTCTAGGTTTTATTTTTGCAGTCCGGTTAAGATCTGGAGTAGGATTCATTCTTCCAGAATATGATTGGGGGACAGTAAAATATTTATTGTTCAAAGAATAACATAGGGTCAAGCCTAGAGTTTGCTACCCAAGTCTGGAACTGGATTTCATTTCTGCTTGTTTTGCCTTGATTCACTGATGGCGCTGATGCTTACCTTAGTGTATATCAGTGCTAGCTAAGAGCTCAAACAAATCCTCTTTTATTCCGTTTTATAACAAGTTTATTAAAAGATTGGAGAGTAGTTTGAAGGGTTTGAGGACAGTAGGTCGAACACTTTGAAATCTTGACTGGAAGAATATTTTGGTACTTCATTCTCTCCTGCTAATGACTTGGGACTTGGTTTGCAACTACTCCTTTGCCAAAATTTCCTCAAATTTTATATTGCATTTGCAGCATTGTATTTTGCTTGCCACTTCTCATCTGGATGGTTGAGGCTATTCCTATCTTTCCCTCAGTTTCAAAATAAGCACCATCCCCACCCATGATTAAACTTCCTATCAGGTTAGCATTATTCCTGAAATTTCTGATGTGCAGCTGAAAGTTTCCTGGGACCCCATTGCTTGTGCGTGGGATGGGGCAGAGGAAGGCACCCTAGCTGCCGAAAGGCACAGAGACAAACTGACAAAGTGCTGAATGCATTTTTTGACCAGATCCTCATCTTGGGGCATTAAGCATTTATGTCTCAATACTTCCTTTTTTGAAGCATGGTAGCATTTGATTATGTGAATGTGTTTTCAATGAAGATAACTTAATCACCAGCATTAGGAGCTTGTATATCTCCTAATTAAAATGGAACCACACTGAATGTCCCAAAACCAATCTTTGCTGTATTTTTAGTTCCATATATCGCTCCACCCCTGGCCAGCCTGTATATGGTAAACCTTCTGCTGTTTCCTCCTTGGTTACTTAATGCTGGAGCCAAGCTAGTTTCAGTTCCTGAAGCAGAACCAAGCAAAGCAAATGTGGTTAGAATGGAGATAACTGGAAACATTCCCAAAAGATAGCAGATTTACTCCCAAGCTCATACTGATCCACCTACCATGGAAAAGAAACATCATTTGCAAATCATAACCTCTTCACTCCGTGTAGATTCTGTCTGGACACTTACAGAGATTTGTTAATAGTCTGTATTTTAAAAGAATTATGAAGAAGTGTTCAGTTCTGATGCTGTAGGCTCTTCACAAGCAGCCTATCACTGAAAATACTGTTACACATCTTTGCAGTGAAAGTTATCCCCTTAGCTGTTGAAATATTGCAGCTGAAGTGTAAAAAGAGCGCAAGAGAAGAAGTGTGTAATATTGAGAGGCTGCTTAAAATATGTAAATGCATATTAAGTAAATGTAGGTCCCTAAACTGGATTAAGGTGACACATCTGTTGTGTTTCTTTCATTGTTTTGTTAGACTGCCCAAGCCCTAGCTGCTGGAACGTGTAATGTCTCTACCTTTGCTAGCCAGGAATATCCTTAAATGCAAGTGTGCTCAGGTAGGGAGAAAGGAGGCAGCTGCAGTTGCTGCGCAGGCTAATAAAACACTTTGGCGGGCATATTTAGCAGGGAGGAGCACTCCATAATAGCGTCCATCTGAGTCCAAATCTGGAGCTGTTAAATGACTTTAGGGTAGTCTATCAGGGTCTTCTCCTCCTGGGGGAACGGCATTGTTAGCCCCCCTGAAGTATGGGAGTGAAGGGTAAATTGCTACAAAAATGCTGCATGCAGTAGAGGCTGTCGATTTGTGCCAGGTGAGTTCTGTGTTCTGCTTTCCTGAAAGTAATCCTAAAAAGTGCTTTGTAGAGTGCTCTGGTGGATTTCTGCAAAACTGTCACTAGTACCTGCTTCCCTTCGATGATGAAACTTGCAGGGCAGAGAGAATATTTACCGTGGTTTGTTAAAGAAATGTCTCAATTTCTCCCCCAGTAGCTTTTAGACCTGTTCTTCAAATTAGAAGGGTAGAGGTCTTGAAAATAAAATCCTATATGTTTAGTGAAAATAAGAAGTCAAATACGGTGCACAGGGCCAAGTTATGTCTCCCACTGTCGTGCCTCCCACTGTCCTGCTCCCCCTCTCCCCAGGGGATGATTGCAGTAGAGGTGAAACACTTACCAGACACTGGGGAACCCGTGTAGGAATTAGTCTCAAGGAACAAAACCAATGGCAAATCTGGCTTTGGTAGCTCCTCTATTCACAGGGTTAATTGTTTAAATAAAGGAATGAAGTAATAGAGATGCTTCGCTTCAGGCCTTTCTCTTCTAGAGACTCTGTCAGTATTTTCTAACCCAGATTTCAAGAACAACAATGTGTAGCTGTACTGGAACAAGTGCTATTTTTAAGTTTCCTGTGGTTTGAGAAATTGTCAGATTTCTCTGTCTGAAGGATCGAGGGATCCAGAAAACCAGTTCTGATTTTCCAGTGTGAACGTTGAAGAAATACAAAAATGAATATACACTGATTCTCTGCATTGTGGCAGATGAAGGAAGATTCACGATCTCAGCTATGCCAATGCCAATCCAGAGCAGCTCCAGCAACTGCAGGCTTTAGTTAAATAAATACTATTTAACCTAGTTCAGGAAAATCCCTCCACTACTACAAAACAAGTTTTTCCGCTCTTATGGGTCATGACCGTATACGGAAGCAACCCACGCTGATAACCTGTTGCACAACTGATACTGAGTAAGAGTCTTCAAAGAGCAAGTCTCTGCACCAGCTGACCTCCGATCTGTCCAGCAGGCCTGTCCAGGTATATATGATGTAAGCTGCCATCCCCTGTGCATATCTAATCCTAGCCATTGGTCGGATGTGCACAAGCGATGCCTTTTTTTGGTACAAGCAGAGACACCTGGGAAGGTGCTGTCTGTCTTTTAGCTGCACCTGTGATGCTGTGGCCTACCTGCCACTTTGTGGATTTTGTTATGGAATAGTTTGTGGAGCTCTGCTGGCTCTCACTGGTATGGCTGTTCCTATGTGTGTCTGTTGTCAATCAGGCCTGGTATAACGTGTTAAGACTACACAGTAAAAATACTTTTTTTTTTTTGTTATTATAACACCATAGGTACTATTTATGGGTTTGACATGCTCCCTGTGACACAGCCTTTCTGGTTTCACAGCCAGCGGTGCCTGTGAACATCTCTGTCTCTCCTGCCCATGTATTCACATGCCCCATAAATATCAATAGTTATGATTAAATATAAAAGAGGCACGGTGCCAGTACTTGTGTGTTGACACAGAGAAAGAAGAGGACAGAGAGGTAAGAGTTTTGGTTTTATGCAGACCGAAACATTACAGTAGCAGAAACGATGGCACTTACAGTAATGTCACAATCTCCTGAATAGTATAATTCCATCATTGCCTGGAAACTTAGCACTTACACAGGGATGTATTTCACTCTTGGGTAATTGTATAGCATCTCAGCAAATGAGTGTTACTTTATACATCCAGATCAGGAGGCCTCATGCATATTTGTTGCCCACAGGACTTCTTTCCAGCAATGCTGCTTGCATAGGCCTTCCCATGCACCTTCGAACCAACTTGCCTCCTAGACCACGTGTCACCCTGTGCCCTCTGCCTCTGCGAGTGGAGGGCCTCTGATGAGGTCGTGATGGGAGCCTTCTGCTTGCTTTTGTATCGACTGAGTGAAAGCACTGCGTTGCTCCTTGTAATTTGACAAGGTACTGGAGGCATACACCAGACTTGGAGGCATTTTTTGTCTGTCTTTGCTATTCTCCTCTCGTGTTTCCTCATCTGAATGAACTGAAGGCACTGACATCTTTCCCACATCCTCTGAGTCTGGATGACATCTCTTTTAAGACCTTCAGTAGTGGAGCACAGCAGCAATCTTTTCTGGCTCACAGGAATTCGTAAGAATCCAGAAGCCTTTCCTCGGTGACGTTAGACCAAAGAAACCAGAAGTATGCTTCTATGCATCTGGGAGCATAAGGCAGCATATATACAATGCTCTTAGAAGAGACTTTCATATGAGAAACATCACATTTTATGCCATACAATGCATACATACTGATCCTGGAAACAGACTTTAAAAATCTGATCTCGGAACGGTACACAAATGAGCAGTTGCATGGCTTATAAAATTCTGGTGTGGCTTTATAATGCAAAACAACACCTCTGGCATCTAGCTGAGAGAGCTTTTTCACTTTTTTTTCCTACCCCAAAGTGCATTCTTCAGGGAAAAAATAAAAGTCAAATGTCCCAAAGTAATATGCTTTCAGTATTAGCTATATATGGCTATCTGTGCCCTGTGGAAGTGGAGAAAATATGACATATACAATCAGCACATTATGTTGTTGACCAAAACAAGACTGGAAAGTTTTAAGAACAACCACTGTATAATGTGTGATTACCATGGTGTCTGGTTTTGGGAGCCTCATTCTCTTCTTTGAGGGTTATTATGCCAACATATGAAAGAGAAAACTAAATGGAAACCAAGAAAGATATAATTTTCCCTCTTCCCCCCCCCCCCCCCCCCCCC
>VZSC01008710.1:54078-86957 GCA_013398225.1 Steatornis caripensis
CCCCCCCCCTTTTCCTGTTGGGAGTGTTTCTGTCTGTCTGAGTAAAACTTACCCATTCCAGTACCTAACTACTATTTAAGATTACTTGCCAGCCTGGGAAGTTGTTATGCAGGTTGCCCTTTGGAGCTCGCATTTGACTGCAGAGCACCTGTTAGTTGATTGGGAGACGGTAAAATTCGGGGCAAAGGCTTCCCAAACACAAAGGATTCCTTGTGGAAAAGGACCTCGTTGATCTTGGATGAAGTTATAACCACCGCTTGATTACTTTAGTGAGGCATTGTATGGTGTACTAAGTCTGTACATGTGTTTCTGTGTGTGAAAAAACAACACCTGAGCTAAACAGAAGAGAACAGAGTTAAACCAAGTCTCTTCCTAACAATCTTTCTTCAGGTGTATTTTATGGAGTGCTTCTGAAAGAACTTTTTGTGTAAGCCCCTTGGAAACTCTTTTCGAAGGTCCTGCGCAGAGGTGCCGGAGCCTGCGGGCCACCTTCCTGCTCAGAGCTTGCATCTTGTAGCTCTCTTTCAGTTCAGACCTTGGTCCGTCAGATCAGGTGTTCCAGACCCTGCAAGAGTCATTTGCCTCGGTGGGAGGTGCAGGAGCTTGAAATAAGTGGGATTTTTTACAGAGAAGTGTTTATCTCTTTATCCCAGTCCCTGTTCATTCAACTGTTACCACGCGCTGCTGCACCTTTAACTTTGCTGTGTGCCTCCTGTTTGCTGTGCGCTCCGGAGGCATTTATCCCTTCTCTTAGAGTCAGCTTTGCATTCTGACTCATTCTCTATTGTGTTTGTGGTTAATTTTATGGGGCGAAGCAACTGGGATAACCTTGTGAAGATCAAAACAGAGTACTTTTAAGTGACACATGGTTACAGTATTAATTTTCAGATACATTTAGGAATAATATTGACATTCATTTGTTCTTTACAGGAGTGTGCTTGTTTTGAAAGACAGACAGCAAAAACTTCTCATGATAACATAGTTCATCTATGAAATAACTTGTTCGTTTTCAGAAATTTTGTTTACAGAGAGCTACTCTAATTCATGAAGCTGTTCCCCAGAAGACATCGGTCTAATCCAGAGCCCACTAGAGGCTGCGAACAACTTTTTGTTTTGCTGACTTGGTTTCCAGTAAAGAACTGAGTTATGAAACATGGTGACACCTCTTGGTCATGCTGACTTCTATCTGTAGGATCTCCTCGCTCCTCAGGACCTCTCTTTTTGTGGTTCTACTGTAGTCTGCCGAAGTAACTTTGACTTTCTTAGCAAGAGTTATTACTCAGTACAAAGCTTGTCAAAATTTCCACTCACTTTCAGAGCTAGACAATTTAGTGAATTGGCACAATATGAACAGCCTTGCCCAAAATGTGTATGGTGAACAAAGCCATACCACTATGTTTTTGGCAA
Organism: Steatornis caripensis; assembly: GCA_013398225.1. NCBI lineage: Eukaryota > Metazoa > Chordata > Aves > Caprimulgiformes > Steatornithidae > Steatornis > Steatornis caripensis. The sequence continues at coordinate 55,486 of VZSC01008710.1, forward strand.
ACAAACAGCCGTATTCTGAATACTTGCAGGATCTTTTCAATAACCGCGGTGTCCTTTCCCAGCAGCTCTGTCAGGGGCTGCTGCGCGGGCTGTTGCGCAGACTGGTGGAGAGGCTTTTTTGCACAGAAGAGAGATTTGCTGCCGGATAGGGCAGCCTGCTCCATCCACAGTGCCTGCAGGAACCAGGTTGGAGCTGGTAGCTATTTCTCACCATTCAAGTTACTTCATACTTTTCTTTTAACAATTCAACCAGAAACGAGTTATTTCTTAACCACCGTGCAAGGCAGCACCTGTGCAGTGTTGCCGAGTCTGGGATTTACCACCCCACCAAACACGCACAATACCTTTTACCCGGCTCCAAATGCCAGAACAAACAGAATCCACGTGTTTGAACGTAAGGCATCCAGGTTCAGGTTGAGGGGAAGCCAAGCAGTACACCGATCACATGCAGCAAACTGATCTTCTGCTGCAGTTTTTGTTTAAAACTTGATTATTTGTGCAGGCTGGATTCTGAAACATTTGGTTTAGAGCTGGACAAGCAGAACTGACAAACTGAATGATTGCCCGGTGTGCTAGAGCAAAGGCAGAGAAAGAAGGAGCCTCTGGTATCATTCAAGCACTTGACTGTTTTTTTCAGCAGGTATTTTTTCAGTTCACAGCAGGCCATTGACACCAGAAAGTGCAGCAACAGCAACCTCAGTGGTGAAACTGCCGATGTTACAATCGGAGGGAGATAAAGTGAAGTATTTCTTGGAGTGGCAGTACCAGGAAACGGCTGAGACATCACATGACGGAGGATATGCACTCTGTAGCAGAGGGACGTATTTACTTACAGGCTAGACTTCCACCAGACTCGACCAAAGGCAGATCTGGCTGGTTATTTGAATTACCTGACCCACTTGCAGTAGGAAGTCGTTATATAGATAGTAAATACCTACCCCACCCTTGGTAGGCAGACAGACTCTTTGCCAAAAGGGTCTAGCTCAGCTTCACAGAATATAAAATATTGTACCCTTCTAGTTAAAACTGTCATTGCAAAGACATTAGAAGCTGCTGCTGTTCCAGTAAACTGCTCCACTTCTTGGCATTCGATCATTGTGGAGAAAGCCTCTAGGATTTAGCTCTTACCACCACCTGGAACACAAATCATACACAAAGAATAAGTGTGAATTTTTTCTAAGGTACAAATCACTTGCTTCTCCCACTGATGAGAAAAGCTCCAAGGCCCTCTGGCAGTCGGGAAAGTTGCCTGTGATATACTGAATACTGCTAGGAGCTTTACAAAACCATTCATCTGAAGTATTAATTGGAGACTCCAAGACAGTTTTTTCTCGACTTGTTTGTTTTATTTTCGTGAAATCTACAGCTAACTTCGCACACTTAAAATGCTCGGTGATTAATTGTTGTTAATTAATGGATGGGTTTAAAATTTTAAGCAAAATGCTTGAAACATTATCTGCAAGTTGTCGTCTTCTAGAGAAAATTGTGTGGCTTTTATAATAATTTGTAAGTGTAAATTCTTTTCCCTATGCATTGATGAGATTTCGCCAAAATCTGTGGCCTGCACCAGTGTTGACTTTACATAACGCTGCGATTTATCACCAGAATATAGTTGGAGAAAATCCACGAGGAGATAGCAGATTTATACTAATGCAGCTAGCAACAGATACGATCCAAAATAGATCTTAAAGTAAGAGGGCTTCTTTCAAATTAAAATGATGATGGCCTTTGCCTGGGTTGTAGGACTAGGTGATGATAGAAAAGGAAGAAGAGAAGAATTGTCATGTCTTCTACTGCACATATATCTCAGTTTAATTTTGCTTATATTTATCGAGACTTATGTGAGGCTTCTGTTATGTGAGACTTCAGATACTGATAGTTAAGATACTGGGATGGGCTGGAGCAGTTCATTTAGCAGAAGCTGGAGTGAAAATTTTGTTTCCTTCAAAGGTTACTTCTCAGAGTTCAGGGGGTAATTCTTCATTTTATAAAGCCTGTAGATCATCTTGCTTGTCCTCCTTTGCAAAAACCCGTGACTATTCACTGAAGTCGGCTTGCTCTACCTGTACGCATGGGGCTCATGGATCACTGCTGACTTCTCTGAACACCACATGCTTGCTGCCTGGGTTGGATAGGCTTAGGTGAGACCACAGCTAAGTTCAGAAGGATTTGTGGCCCTGTTCTCCCGGATCATTAGTCACATATGTACGGTGTTAAGGACAATGATGTGTTGCATCGGGCTCAACAGGGATTTAAATGCACTAAGGCAAAAGTCCATAAAGGACATAGGCACCCAGCTCTGAGGCTGGGGTTAAGAAGCCTTAATGAGGATGCTGCTTTGCCTGCACAGTGAGTTGGGAGAATTCAGTGTCTAGTAATGGGATTCACATGTACCAGTACTCTAAGCAGCAGGATTGAGTTAGCGAGCTGGAAAAATGCTGAAGAAAAGGATACATTTCTGTGCTTCACTTGGTACCTAAGCCCTTGTTTTGGATATGGCCCTGTATGCTGAAGTTTTAGTAATATGTACCAGTCAGCCTGTGTTTACAATTACACTGCGTTTCCTTAGGGAAATCAATCAAATTAAACTTTTTTTCATTTGACCCTGTTATTAAAGTAGAAAGCCTAACACCAAACTGCACTGGAGGCCCAATGCTGTACTGCAGCCACAGTTTTCTTGTTTCTATTCTATTTATGGATGCCCTTCATCAACTAATCACTGTTTGGGACAGTATAAAATTTGATCATTGAACTCCAAAATGCTGTAATGTGTCTACCTACTCCATGCTTCCATTTGGATGGAAATTTTCTATCTCGTTTAAAGACTATTAAAGCCCTGCCTTTCTCATGCAGAACAAAAGGGTGTTGTTTACTTTGTTTTTCATTATTTCGTATTCAACAAAAGGTTATTATTCTGTCTCCTCAGTGCCGAGATCCCTGTGAACATGTAGACCTCCTCTCGACTTGCTTTTGTTTCCCCCGGGTGACTACAAAATAGAAAAATTTCCTTTACACACAAGTTTATGGTTGAAATGCACAAAAGCAAATGTTATTTATCTAAACTTTCAAGGTTTTCCTAATGAAGGTAGGAATTAAAAAGTTGATGTGAGGCATAATTGAGTCAAGAAAGAAAGTGACAAGGCACAGCAGCAGTAGCAATGAGAATAATGCGCATTTATGATTAAGAATGGATCTTTGCTGATATAAAAACGTTCGTTTCAGCCAAAACCTTTTCACCTTTTAAGAGCAAACCCACAAACTTGTAGTTGTTTGTTTGGATCCTATTGTTGCCATCACATTGTAACGTAGGCAGAGTAGCTTTTTTGATCCTACAGCTAGGCAGCCTGTGGGCAGGAGAGCACGGTTCTTGCTTTTTGAGAGCTAGCAGCCCATTCGCATTGGGTTGACTTTCAAGAGACCCATTTCTTGAATGACGCAAGGTACAAATTATGACTCAGTCTGCGTAGCTTAAGTTTGTGAAAATCAACCTAGATTCCTCTTCCTAGGACCTACACAGCTACATAATGTATTTATTATCTCTAGGGTCCCATTAACTCTTTTAGAGGCTGAAAAGTGATCTGCAGTACAACCCAGACAAACCGATGTTCTTATCCGGTGAAGTTTTTCTCTTTCATCAGTGGTGATCTACTGAACGACGGATGTTCTTCTCTCTGGCCAGGACTTGGTCACAGAATGGCCCAACATTCTCTGTTTGAACATTTCCTCCTGTTCTAACAACCCTCATAAAAAATACATTGATTGCTGGTGGTGTTTGCTGATATATGACACTGTTTTCCAGGTCTCAACCAGATGAACCGGGTACTTTTTGATCTCCAAGTCCTCTGATGATCTGGCAATGATACTGTAAGTAATAGTTTTTTATTATAAACAGCTTTTTAAGCAGAAGTTTGGTGCCAGTCCAGCACATTTTACTAGTTGAAACATTTCCTTGTATTTCCCACTTGTATCGCAACATGCTTTTTATGGTAGATGTAAGGGTATGGGAGCAGTTTTGCTGTGTTTGCAAGGCCTTTAAAAGGACGGAACTACCTCTTTGCCTTCTTCACCTTCTCCACCCATCTCCTTCCCCACCTTCCCTCCTTTCAAAGGGAAATGAGGAAGTTTGGAGATTCCAATGTGGTTCCTAAACCTGTGTCAATGAGGAAGGTCTACTATGCTGCTGGAAATGGTGTGCAGCCACTTGTTCTTGTATTTCAGCTCTCCTTCCTCTCAGGAAACCCAGACTTCAAGGGAAGGAAAACCCCAAATGACCCGTGTACATGTCACTGCAAAAAACGGTGGTTGCTTAAAAAAAGGGTGTTACCTTACGTACATGTCACGGTTCAAAGCTGGGCTGGCTATTAAATGAATGACAGATGGTCAAACCAGGACAGTGCATGGCTTCATTTCTCCACCTATTCCTCTACTGTGCATGTTACAAATAATGACAGCTATTACAGGACTGGCTGTGTGGGGTGCACACTGAGAAATGAAGCATCTCTTTCTTTGACCCCTTGACTGTAGTCCTAACTCAGCAGAGTTTTCCTTGTCTGGTAATATGGCCGGACTAGAGGAGGGACTGTACCTTCTGTTATTTTTGTGGCTGAATAAATACTGCAAAAAGCCTTTCTCCGATGGTGAATCAAACACTGAAATTAATTTACTTCCTCTCTGTTCATAAATACTATGTGTCAGCTTTCTGCAAGCCACCGTACGCTAACCTGCTTGCAGAGATTCCTACAGAAAGGAAATGGCAAAATTGCATGTAAAATTATTTACAGCAAACTAATGTGAAACATGAACATTGGCCAGATACTTGTCTGTGTCTTTACTCAGGGAACACGTATTACCCTCACGTATTACCCTGTGACTTTCATGGTCAATCACATCTAAACATAAAATGTGAGTTTCAGAACACATGTAGGGAACAGATTGGGATTGGGTATGAAGATATATAGGCTGTCGTTTTTAAACTCATAATAAAATGTATTGAATACTGATGAATAATAGATGCATTTAAAGGAAATTGCGATCTGCTCCTGTTTAATCCTTGAAAGAAAAAAGCAAATTGGCTTATGAATTCTCTGTAACGCTTTATTATTTAACACAGAACAATGGAGGCTTGGTACAAAACTCACTGGAATCAATAAAAAGACCCCCATTTTATGTCCCGAGTTTGTAGCCTACACAGAAGTCTGTTATGGCAGCTGCCACCTTTACTAACGCACCAGGGTTCAGACCAGGTTCCTCTAGGGCTACAGCGGTAACGGCTCTTAAGTCTGGCTGAAACAGTCTGATATTCCCTGCGGATCAGGCACAGGGATAGACCGTAACACGCACTCACCTGTGTGTTACGTCAGTAAGTCTAGTTTGTGCTGTTCCAGTTGTAGCTCTTGCAAACTAAACGGAGAAATAAGCTGCTTTTTCACTTCATGCCACTGCTGAAATATGATCCAAGGCTCAGGCAGATTCCAGCTGCGATGTTGCTCCTTGGTTATGAACACACGTTTATGTTCTCAAGACATTAGAGCTCCTTCTACACAGGCAAAAATTGTAAAAACAGAATGAACAACGTTCTCTGTGTACAGTAGAGTTATTTAAAGTGCTGGAGGGTTTGAACATAAGCAGACACCGTGTTTGCATACAATATAAGCAAGACTTCTGGGGTTTGGCATTTAAAATGACAATTAAAAATACAACAGGCATGTTTCAGCAACTTTATGGGGTGCCGTAAACATCCAGAAAAGGATTGCAGACAAAAGTAAAGATTCGCAATAAGGATTCTTTTCTTGTTTTTGTTTCCTACCTCAGTTTTTAGTGTGATGTGTTGTGACACACTGAAAAACTGATTAAACAAAAGTAAAGGGCAGAAGGTGTCTCGCTCACTGGAAGCTATTGTATGACAGAAAATGCTTCTTTGTGAGAGTCAAAGTTTACAATCTGTATGGCTCTGGTCATGTAATTGTTTTAGCTTCCTACTAAAAAGCCCCAAACAAATCTGGAAGGTGCAAAACACTTTCCTTCCTCAACACAGAAACAGACCTAATTAATAGACTCAAAATCTCTACCTGGCACAAGTTTGCATACCATGACACTACCTGAATTCTCTTAGATATGTTTACCACAGGAACGATGCTACTGCATCGTCAGTCACCTGTTCCTGCTGTAGCCTCCTGACAGCATGCCATGGATTGTGAAATTTTGTATTGTATGGTGTACCTTTAAGCAACATAGTGCTTACAAATTTATAAGGCACCTCCTGTTGTGAATGTGTTTTAGGCATTAAGCTAAGGTGAGAAGAAGAACCTGAATCTCAAGCTAAGGATTTAATTGCAAGACCTTTCTTCCTCAATACGTTTTTTCCTGCCACTTGTAAACCCTTTGACAAAAAGAGCTCCTCGGCTTGTTTGGGTTTTTGTACCTGAATTTCTCCTTAATCTACTCCTTAATCTCCAAAATGCTTTGAAATGTTGTTATGACATTGAATGGAATTTCCTCTAGGATGGTCAGCTCTTTCCTAGCCTTAAGATGGGAGACAGGTTGCAGTTTGTTTCTAGATAGTTCCAAAATTCACCTCTTCCCTTTATGACACTTCAGCAACGCGTTGGATTCTGTGCATGCATTGAAACCACATAGCCAGCAACTGACCCCCTAATGATGCTCAGCCAAAACAAATCCCCCTCCTGCANTAGCCTTAAGATGGGAGACAGGTTGCAGTTTGTTTCTAGATAGTTCCAAAATTCACCTCTTCCCTTTATGACACTTCAGCAACGCGTTGGATTCTGTGCATGCATTGAAACCACATAGCCAGCAACTGACCCCCTAATGATGCTCAGCCAAAACAAATCCCCCCCCTGCAACTTTCCTGGGTTTCTCTCAGTGCCCTGCTCCACCGTAGGAGTCACGCGTGGTTCCTCTTTTATGTTTTTTTCACTTTTACATTTTGAAAAAAATGTAAGGTCTTGTATAGTTTTTGGTGTGTTTGTGAGGAATTTACTTTCCTCCTCCATGCAGGGGCCAGTTAGTCTCTTCTTTCTTCTCACTGGACACGAGCATTGAGATTGTTTTTGAGGAGTCAGGGCTAAGTGAGGATTAGGTTCCTTCCACCCCGAGTGAAGCAACGCTCCACATTAGAGGTCCAGTGTCTCAATCAGGGCAGGAAGTAAGGAAACTGTTTGCTTTATCCTCCTTAGTGCACAAACCAATCCACAGGGACTAGGAATGAGGCATCTGCCAGAAAAGAGGGAGACAGAAGGTATCTTAGGGTAACACTTGTTTCCTGTGGCTGTGCATTTGCTTTGTTTTTGTTTTCCTTTCCCCGCCCCCTTACCACAACTCAAGACTACGTAGGAGCTCTTTTTTCCCCTTTACCTGTAGCTATTTCCTTTAATTACATGATTATTTTGCAATCTGAGGGATTCGGAGGCAATCCCATTACCCCTTTCTACCTTGCTAGTTGTAGCCTCTTGTTCCTGGCCCTACCACGGTTGCAATGCCATGCTGTGAAACAAAATTCAAAGGTCATTTTTGTGTGCTTGTTTTTTACCTTGCATTCCTTCCCTTTCCCTTGCATTCCTGCTAAGTGTAGTCCCAGCAGCTCTTTTCCCCTGTGGGAAACATCAGGCAAATCCCTCAGACCTCCTCCTGAATTCTTTACCTTTCTCAAACATGACCTTGGGCTGTATCTCACCCCACATGCAGGTGCTCAGCACAGAACAAAGTTCAAGTTCATTTAAGAGCTATTTCAGGGGCTCAGAGGGGGCATGAGATGGTAGGGTCCAATTTTAACACTCATCCTCTGTGCAGGATAAATTTGATGTTAGTTGTAGGGAAACTGCTGTGGTGGATAGTCTTTGTAGCTATGAGTGATCTCGTGTGCTTATTCCTTTGCAATAGCAGCTATGTGACTTCTTCATTTATACCATCAACCTGAAACAGTCTTGATGAAAGCAAGCTTCTAATTGCTGCTATCACAAAAATCGTAACGGGAAAAGCAGTTGCAGTACATCTCCAGAATGCTGTCTCCAACTTCTGTACCTTGCTGAACATTGCAGACAGCTTCCCTGGTAATGGAGAAGTGGAGCTCATCTGAACACGGGACAGATTTCTATAATCTCTTTCATCTGTCCAGCAATACAGAATTGTTCCTTGCCTTTCACTTGGTTGTGCTTTGCCCAGGATAGCCACGAAATACAAAACTTCAGCTCTTTGGGCAAGTGTATCGCAAGCCACTGCACCTCAGTCTTAGGAAACTTTTCTTGCTGTTTAAAACAATTCCTCACACTCCTTGACGTTTACTCCTATGGGTATTTGCAGGGTGTTGTGTCTGCCCTTACTTGTTGTTTAACCTAGCAATAAGCATTTAGCTCTGTCCTCATAAATCATTTCCCCTCATCTCTTTAGCCGCCTATGCTCCTAAATATGAAAAACTCAGGCTAAGCCTACCCTGTCAATGACTACTCCCTACAGGATTTTACTAGTGGCACAAAATCATTGCTCAAGCCATTATTTCATTCCTGGCTTATTGCATGATCCTTTGCTGATTGTACTGACCTAAGGATCTATATCAGCAGTTCCCAGAGTTTCTTTCCCATGTCCTCCCACATACTCTTAATTCTTGTTCCACCTCTTCCCCCAACTTTAAAACCATTAATTCAGACTCCCTGCCCCTTCTCCCCAAAAGCACATCTTCTGGGAGTAGTGGAGGCTGCACAGATTGTCCCTGCCGCCTCTGTTCCCACTTCCTTCGTCCCTCACTCTTCGCTGAAGGACTTCTCTGCAGCCAGAAGCTGGTTCCAAGGAGCAGCCGGAAGGTAAGCTTCCACAGCATGTCTCCCGGGATCGGTGTCAGGTGCACGCAGCTCCCTGGAGCAGGGTGAAGGAGAGTAACTGGCTGGATTCAACCCCCTTCTGCCTAGATCTGTGACAGGAGCTGGTGGGCAGGGAGCTGGGCCACACGTTTACGAGGCGGCTGGGAGAGCATGGGAAATTCTTGCCTTTTTCCCGCTCCTGTGGGCACCTGTCTGCATTTTTGGCGTGGCTCATCTGGACTTAATGCGTACAAATTCCAGGAGCTTTGTGGCGAGGCCAAAATACGCTGTTGATTACGGCATCTTTGAAGGCATCCGGATCTTCAAACAAATTAATTGCCACAAAATATCACCAGGAAGAATTCAGGAGAACCCTGAAAAAGGTGCATTTATCCCGTTTATGAGGACACTTACTGTGACTACAGCAAGGACTGAAAATAATCAAGAGTTGTGTAAGGCACCGGAATTACTTCACCGTGCAAATCAGGCTTTGACTTTTAGGGAGAAGAAACAAACTTCTTACGGGCAGATTTGCCCATAGCTGCCTATTGCAAACTTCCTTTTCCTTTTTTTAAAATTTTTTCTTGGTGGTTACAACCACAGATGCAAGAAGGGCCACAGAGATCCCTAATCTGGCATAGGATATCATCTCATCAGCATACGGTATCCTACCATGACATGCAAAATCTTGTTCTCTTTTTAGCTGATAAAAATTTGGAAATTGCAAAATGATCATGAAAGCAAGAGACAGGATTTGATGGAAGACATTTATTTTCCTAAAAACTCAAAAAATTTAGACAAGCCTCAAGTCTATGCTGCGTTTCTTTCCTACTTGCACATTCATCGTTACTCTCCCACTCTCATTTGTTACTGTGTTAAATGTGGCTGATTACTGCAGTCCATTTTCTTCCAGGACTCTTTTGTCTCCGGGTTGGAAGAATCGTCCCTTTGCCTTGTAGCAGAAGAAGAGGTCGGTTCTAAATTTGCGATGACTTGTTCGAAAGCTACCTCAGAGCTACAGACCCATCCTTTAATATTCTGAACATTGATTTTGATGTTTTTGAAAGACTGAAGTGTCTTCTGACATGAGGAAGAGGGTTATATATGAGCATGAATTAAGTTAAATTGTATCTGCAAAGTTTATTCTTGTTAAATGCCTTTGTTCAGTTATTCTACCTGTTCATTATCTTTACACAAACATTAAAATCATACAATCATTACATTTTCTCCTCTGAAATAAAGGAGATTCTTACAAGAAACGTAACCCTTTGCATGTTTTCTTTGTTTCCATATAAGTGTACACATGCACTTTTTTATTTCGTTGAATAACTTTTTAGCCACATTTCCCCGCCTCTGTTTACATCTCTTTAGACACAAGGCAAGCACAGAAGATTCCAAGATTTCCAGAAAAAAACGTAATCTGTTTCCTCCCTCAGATCTTCAAAATCATGGAAGCATTGTATGTCTATTTAAGCTGTTGTAGAAAAAGCCGCTGGTGTTCAGCAAATTGTATTAGGGTTTTCAATTAGACATCATTTTCTGAAATTTTATTTTCTACATCCCAAAATGAGAAAGAAGAAGAAAAGCAAAAATCCGCTTGGAAGTGGGAGTCTTTCATTTCTGCCTAGTTAGTAGTTTAGTAAAAGTTTAGCTATGTAAACACTTATTCACCAGGAAGGGTTAGTCATTGCCATGCTTTCTTATACTGTGTTACCAGCTTTCATGTTCTTTTTCTGGGCCTTTCTCAGCAGGTTTGTGAATTCTGACCTCTCTTACTGGCTTCTCATATTCCTTCATTATATTTTGATCATGCTAGAATGATGTTCTCTATAGAAACTCCTGGAAATACATGCATTAAATATTGAGGCAGCCCTGGCACTTGCTGCACATTCACCAGACTAAATCAGAACCAAAGCTGAAATCCCTTCCAAAAATGAGGTTGAACATTTCAAATGAACCAGAGATCTCATCGAAAATGTCCATATTAACACTATCCTCTCTTCTTTAAAAAGCATGAAGACTGAAGTGGCCTGTCTCATAGAAACAGATTCTGCACTAGTGTTGCACAAACAAATACGGAAATGCTGCTGTTTAAGAAAAGACTAGGATCTGCAAAAATACGCTGTAATCCCTCTGACCTCCTCATGAGATGTGAGCTTATTATAGGGAGAAATGTGGGACCAAGCTAGTAACTGCTGTGTTGGCTGTGTGAAACAGCTCCAGCTATCTCTGCTCCGAAAACATGGGAATTCTTGGTTTAAGGTTGATCCCATGAATTGCTAAATAGCCTCATGCCCCCTGACTCAGGGCAGCGTATATAAATTGGGTAAGCAAAATCTAATTATCTCCCATAAAACATCTCTCCTCTTGAATCTGGACGGGCCGCTTTGTCCCATGACTAATTGTGTATCTCTTCACGTTTGATCCAGCCTCCACAGAAGGTAGTACGAGTTAATTTTCTGGTTTTCCTGGGAAAGGAATTGGACCCTGACTTCAGCAAGTTAGTTGCTCTGAGCAGGCTGGTGTGCAGGGTGTTGCCTAACAATGCAGTCAGAGCAGGGTTTCTGCAAGAGCAGAAATGATGGCAATTCTCTCCGTCCCACTCTGGAGAAGACATTTGGCAGACAGAGCGGAGTGAGCCAATCCACCTTCTCCAACAAGCAGAAGCACGCATTTCTGTGGCTTGCTCTGCAAACCTTTCCCTCCGAGATGGTGCATTCAGAGCACCAGTTGTTGAGGGAAGTGTTAGAGGGTTTCTGTCTACTTCCCAGACAATTTCTAAGCAAAAAAAAAAGAAAGGCAGCAATTTAGAATTCAGTGGACTTGAACATTAAATGGAATACATTTTAAAAGCCATGACATTTTTTGAGTGAGGATGCATCTAGAAAACTTCCCCTTTTTTAAAAACCATGTTTATACTGTGAGTTGTGGATGCAAAACTATTACTACTTCATACCTGTAACTGAAAAAGGAACCGTGTACCCCTGAATGTCAAACGTGGCTTTAATCTGCTTCGCAGCTTGTTTTGTTTTGGTTTTCTCTGTTTCATTTCCCTTTGCGGTGTTAAGCTCTGACCCTGAAAGGTGAGGAAGTGAAGGAAATGGAAGACTGAAATTTGGGGAGCCTGATGCTTTTAGCCAAGGGAACCACGAGGCAGTCTGTCTGGTTGCGAGATTGAAATGTAAGTGGACTCCTCAAATTAATTACTTTGGAACCCACTTACTTCTTCTGTATGTGGACTCCCTTAAGCTGAAGTCTTACATTATGTCACCGAGACGGCATTTGGGCTTGATTTATGTTGGCACAAAACTAGCTATAAACTGCACATGTGTGCCCATAGTAGCCCCTTTTCAAACAGAGCATGTTTATAGGAACAGGAAACATGGCTGCAGCAGGAGTACACCGAGCCTCTGCTGTGTCAACAGCGCCACAAATACAGGTATCCAGGATCTGCACGCTGCATTCATTTTCCATGTATTTCAACTCAGGCAGTAACTTGGAACACCATTACCAGAGATTAGTGGTTGGTTGATGGAGCAAAAATGACTTAGTAGGTGAAATTTACTCCGCTAAAGATGTGTATCTGAACAAGAGCCACAATCCACATTTCAATCTTTTTCTTTCATACTCTATCTAATCTGTGGCTGGTATTTCATGGTGATAATCTCTCTTTTTTCTCCCCTTGGAGAATGAGGACACACTGTATTAATTATATCTGATTCTGTAGTCACATAATTTATCTTTGAAAAGGTATGCGCTTTCCTGCCTGAATAAACTTGAGCCTTCGGGTCACGTTCAGGGAAGTGTTAACTTCTCACTGTTCTTCATAGTGCTTTAGACACAGTTAAATATATATAAGCAACATTCAGATATTTCTTTTAGGAGATAGAGAGGCAGACGTAAATGAAGACCAAGAAGAGCTGAGCAGTTTTGGTGACTGAGAAAACCATATTCTCTGGTTACTCAGATGCATTTATTTGCATATTCAGTCTTCAGCCTGTTTGAGTTGTGGGGTGCTAAAAGTAGGCACGAATAACTTTGTCCGTGATCCACTTGGATCTGCTGTGCCTGTAGTGAAATAAGAGAGTTTTTATGCTGCAAGAATGCAGCACCCTTGAACACCTTCTTTGGGACACTGATGAAACCCTTCCCAGAAGGGGAGAGATGAAGGTGAGGTGAGCTGTGAGGGCCCTATCTCCTCCATCAGGCTTGACCTAAAGGCAGGCTAAATGAGCTGCGCGCTGTAGGAGTTCCCTTTCGCAACATCCCCTTCTTCAGACTTTAAAGAAGTCTGTAACAGAGACAGTGGTGGTGTGTACACAACACAGTCTCCTCTAAGTTTCTAAGGAGAGCCGATGATGCAGGAGGGAATCCTTTTTTTCATGTGGTATACACCTCCCTCTTTCCCTCAGTTGGGAGAATCCTTATGTTGGTATTTAAACGATCCAGGAGAGTTTTTTTTAGGACACATCTCATACTGGGAGTCGGAAGAAAAAGATCTTCATGTTGTCTTGGAGAGACTGAGAGGAAATGCATGTGAGTCCTAAAGCCCAACTTCAAAATAAGAAATGCTGTTTGTCAGTGAAGATTAACTTGAAATAGGAACTAGTACCAGAGTCTTTTCAATCAAAATACTCTGCCTCTTGTACCTTTAGAGCTGACAGAAGGCTTAAGCATCGCTCATAGTAGCACACCCTTAGCGCTGAGTAACTCAGAGTTTGGTTTGTTCTCAGATCTTACTGAAAAACAGCATTAACTGTGTGTTGCAGCTCTTACTCAGTGAATATAGGTAATCTCAGAGACAATTTGAGTAGAGGCTATAGGAGTAAGACCATTGTATTACTCACTGAAGACTTACATTCCCTTTGGAGATGGTATGGGAATGTATTTCTGTCTGGGAAATACAGTTCCCACATCAAGTGTCGTAGGACTTGCTTATTTACTGATTGCAAGTCAGATAAATTTGTCAAAACATTTGTAACCTGCAGTATGAAAACCAGAGCCAGACAACCTGCCCTTGGTGTTTTATTGCATGAAATGCTTCAAGTTTGATTGCCGAACGTAGCCCTTGATGTCCTGGCACGGGTGCTGTTGTTAGAGGATCACAGACACTAAAGACAGTAGCTGTGATGTTCTGTTGGGTTTGGGCTGGGATATCTTTTTACCTCTTTTGTTGGAAAACTGCTTGCAGGTAAATGCTGAGTTTGAATTATCCTCCTTTGCTGTTTACCTTAGGAGCGTACTGTTGTGTTTGGGACAATATTAGAACAGAATAACAGGCATACTTATCAGAAGGACTGGGAAACAGATACTGTAGTGCTGAGTGGGTGTCATGGCAGAGGGTTTTTTAACTTCCCTGGATTAGTGCCCAGTGCAGGAGTAGATGTTAGGAAAAAGCACGTCGGCAGAGAGTTGCATGGTGGCTCTCTGTGGGCGTGAGTTGAGGACGCCCCACAGAAGCCTGTAATCCAATCTCTGCTTTCAGGAATAGCAGGCAGAGGCAGCACAGGCTTCAGGAGCTCTCTGATGGCAAAAAGAGCTGCGGTAGTCTGCCCTGTCATTGCTGCTGCAATGTCCATGCAGCAGTACGGCCTTCAGATGCAAAAAGGTCTGTTTATTAGACATTAAAATATTTCTTTCACACAGGCGAGAAACATAAGGTTTCCAAAGTTCTGCACCATGTTCCGACTGCTTGAGAGAAATGTTCCTCTTCAAATTCATTGAAGCCAGCACTTGTATCTGTTACTGCTCACTGTTGCTGTCTCACAGAGATCCGCTGCCTCTGAAGGACTGATGTCAGCACAGTTTATTTGGAAGAATAAGAGTTGCTGGCTGTAGCATTTGGTTTGTGACATTTGTAATGACTCTGAAAGTCGGGAGGTCTCCAAAGGTGCACGTTAGAAGGTTGCTGGAAACTTATTTTTGTGCCTTGACTTTTGTCTGAAATGCAACTCATGGTGCGTAGTGTCCATGTGTATTTGTGTAGCGGGAGTGTGGTTTTAACACTGAGCTTTATTACAACCCCTAACAAATTCTCATATTCTATAATCTTTATGCATACCAACTTTTTTTTCCCCCCTTGTGTGCACTTGAAACGAATTTACATGATAAATGTAGAGCAATCAGAACAGGATATGAAACAGGAACCTCTGGAGTGAGTGTGAGTAGGACACAGATGTAATAGCCTTCAAAAGCACACGCTGCTTGCTGACGTTTGCCGGTGAGGGAATGGCCTGGAATCCCAGCCCAAGCAGATCTGTTGCAATAGACAGAGGAAGAGATCAGTCTTAGTGTGCCTTGATGGCTTCTCCTGAAGATTTGAGGTTATGCCAGCTGCTGCTCCGACCGCCAGCTTTCGTCTGTTGTTCCCGCCTGGATCTGGAACGAAGCGTTTCTTCCCAGCTGTGATGTGTTCACATTTCGGTATCTGTGAAACGGAGACTTGATGTGAACCTGGACGAGGAAGCAGCGGCTTCTTGTAACTGGACTTATCCTCCATTTGCATAAGAATTACCCAGAGGAAGAAAAATGTTTATGCTCTTTTTGTATGTAAAGGGTGGAAGCTAAAGACATCCACCCTGGCACTTGCCATCTGTGTCGGTCACAGAGGCTTGCAGGCCACACTGCAAGTTCACCCCAGAGCATGTTACAGTGTGATTCAGCTCCAGCCTCTGGTCCTGTGTAACCTCTTTCCTTTCCCCCTGCCCTCCCCCAGATCCCTCCGTCTTCCTTATCTCCGATACCCCTCATCTGACCCCTCTGTTCCTGGTTTCAGAGTGCCTCCTCCAGAAGCTGGACAAATCGACAGGTCTGTCAAAGGATGCAGGAAGGGAACCGGGGGTTATCAGAGCGTGCAGGTTATCTAAGGGGTTACTCTCAAGAAACAGTATCTGTAAGCAGTACAAGTTATCCCAAGCTGAAGACAAGTAGAGGCTGGGCCCGCGAGTTCATCAGGGCCAGCTGTCTTGTGGATACGGGTGAAAGATGAGAAGTCTGAAAATAGTGCTAAAGTCGCCCTCAAGCCAGAAAGAGGTGCCTGCAATTGAGAAACACGGAAGGAAAGTTATTTTTTTGGTATGTGTTTGGGGCCTTTGAATTAGCTTCCTTCGTAAGGAAGGGCTTCCTGGAATTCTTCGACCAGTTTTGTACCCAGAAGGGAGTTATTTGCCACTGGATTCAATATACACGTGGGATTTGACTTTACAGTGAGACTGCCCTGTGACAAACCCCCTCCAAAATATAATCAGCAAAGTTTTCCTCGGATGCAAACTCTGTGTTTGCTTCCAAGTTGAACTCCTGCTTGCTCATTCCTCGGCTGAGTTTGTCAAAACTTCACAACATTTAGTCTTGCTTTTCCTTGCAGTGCTGAGTCACTCTCTGATTTGAGTGAGAATTAAAATGTTTGTTACTGTAAATTTTGCTAGCCTCTGTCTGAAATCCAAGTGAAAAACCCTGCAATGTCGGTTTGCTCAAAAATGAGGTTTTGGAAGAATTTTTATCCTCAGTACTTTTATCTGTAACCCTTGCACATACTTTGTTTTCTCTGTCACTTGTGGTCCTTTTAATTACACCATGGCAATCTGAACTGTGGCAGGATCAGACACAGATAAAGCATGACCAAAGGAAAAGAGAAGTTTTATTGGTTTTAAATAGATTTTTCAACGTAAGAGCTGACTTGCCTGAAAAGGCAACACGACATCCTTCTGTCTGCTGAGTCTTCGCTCAGTCCTGTAACAGACTGCAGGATTTCTCTGTCAGCCCGAGCTCTTTTTGGCTGCTGTTGTATAATGCACTGGTTGGGGTGTGTAGAGAACACTGGTCTTTAGTAGCTCTTTAAAGACTTGAGGTTTTAGCTGTGTAGTTCCTTATTTCTGTCCCCATTCATCCCAGTCAGGCAGGAAGCACATGAGAGGTGCTTGGAACAGATCTGTACCGTGGAAGTTGCACGGCACTGCGGATGCATAATGCACTTTTCCCTGAGCAAAAGATGCTCACTTCAGGCAAGCGTAGGTTGTATCTGCTGAAATCCCAGAGGCACGTGCAGCTACGTAGAGCTGACCCTGGGGGATGCGCTGGGGAGCTCTGAACATCAAACATCCATCACAGTTGAGCTAACAAGCTAGGCAGCTTCAGTGGTGGCAGAGCTGTAGCTTCACAGCTGGAG
The DNA here is from genome assembly GCA_013398225.1 of Steatornis caripensis. Lineage (NCBI taxonomy): Eukaryota > Metazoa > Chordata > Aves > Caprimulgiformes > Steatornithidae > Steatornis > Steatornis caripensis. The sequence goes on from VZSC01008710.1 coordinate 72,460, forward strand.
CAGAAAGCAGGACAGGCTAGTGCCTATAGTGACTGGTGGGGTATGTACGCACCGCAAGGGTTTTACCGGGTACGGGGTATTGTGCAAATACAACCAAGGCTATAATTTTAAGGATTATACTCATGCACAGAGAGGAAAATTTAGTTTTCAGAATTCTTTACTGGTGATGAAACATAAGGCAGAAGGAACGCTGTCGGGTTTTCTGATGTCAGTGTGAGCTGACAGAGTTGGCAATAAGAAAAAATATCCTTCGGTTATAGGCTGAACAAGTTTAAAAGAAGTCACTGAGACACAGCTGGTATGGAGCCCCATACTGCTATTATTATATTTGCCTTAAAAAAGACATGCTTAAAAGTCCATAAGCTGTTCCCTCTCCTTCCCCCTCCTCTATTGAAAAATTAGTCTCTTTGTCACATGTAAGAGCTGTACAAGTAACAGGAACAAAACCTGTAGGTGTTCTGAATAAAGTCATTAAACAACACACTATTTGTTAAGCACATCAAGTTCTGGACAAATTCATACTGTATCTTTTCTGTTTCACATGCTCAGGTGATAAAAAACACTGCAGAACTTTCATCAGTGAAAAATTTATTTCTTGCCTTGCATCAAATTGTGACACGGAATAAAAACGTCAGTGAGACATGGGCTATGCTGAGATTATATGACCACTGTTTCCAATCACCCTGTAATTAGAAGGGGTTTTTAGTGGTGATCCAGGAGCTAAGATAATCTCTGCAGGGCTAAGACCAGAACCAAACTCTGCTTTCATCAGAAAAGACATGATAAGCCATGAGTTGAAAAGTGTTACATTCAGTGGTTCTTCATAGAAAGGGCGCTGTTAGTGACGCAGAAGCATGGCATGGTAAGATGCTTGTCCCCTCAAATGTTAAAATGGAATGGAAACACACTTTTCAATTTTTGCATTTTTTTCTTCTAGGTAATCTTTCGTCTTTCTGAATCTTCTGTGATCTGTGATGTGTTAATGCTATCATATAATTATATGATATAGTAATGATAAGTGATAAATAAATATTAAATATTAAGTGTTATATATTCATATATACAACATGGCACTGGTTTTGGCTGTGGTAGTCACCATCCACACATGTCCAGGAGGAAGCATCCAGCTCTGGTTTATACACCAGGGAAGTTTGGGAACTTCTGATCTTGGGGTTGAAGGCACCCACTAACATCGTACTTTATATGCACTCCCACTCAGGTTTGAGTCTACCTACCTTCTCTGTAGAGTTTTCAAAATGCCGTTACTCTGAATGATTCATCGCTCATGTAGGGAGGGAGGAATTCAAATCAGATGGGGAGCAAAGCGGTCTCTGCTGGGAATAGGAGGAGACAGGCCTTCTGGTGATGGGAGAAGTGGGGGAGGAAATGAAACCACTGACGGGGAGAATGGGGTTCTGCAGTATGGAAGGGTGTGGATGTATTTAAGTGGGACCAGGATGTGAGAGCAACAGACGTTAGCAGTGGGGAAAAGGAAAATGGATGTTCATCGAGCCCTAGCCATAGGAAGAAAATGGAGGACAATACAGTGATGGGGAAAAAAAAAAAAGCCTGGCTTTTTCCATGAGCATACACAGCTTGCCTATTTGAGGTAATGCTTGTCTTTCTGGTTCATTCCAAAACTGATTTCCCTGTCTGGAAGAGACTTCTGGCCATATCCGTGCGGGCCACAGCAATGGTATTAGCAGTGCCATCGCCTCTGTCAGTTGCTGGACACCCTCTTAGTTCATTGCAGGAAGCGGGAACCGCTGGTGGCACCTGGCACCCATCACCCCTCTGCATGCTCTTTGTGCTGACTGTAGAGCTGAGAAGCCCAAAGCGGGAGGTGGGAGAGATCTGCAACAGGAAAGGAAGGATCAGCGGAAAGTAGCTCTGCTTGTGTAGTTGATTGAGGGTAGTTTTGTTATGGAGCTGCCTATTTTTAATGGATATTTTGCCGTATCTCTTTTGCTGAGAACTGAGCTGTTGCCTCCCATTGCCTTCATTACAGCTTGATTACAAAATGCAGTTTTGACCCCATCACGTTTTGGATTTGCTCTTGACCTGCTTATTGTTCTAAGCGAAGATTACTTGGCAGGGAGCGCTGGGTGCTGGCCATGGCCATCGGTGCAAATGCCGTCATGACATGGTCTGAGGCTCTAGGGTTAAAATGGCCTATGTTTTATTTTAGTATATAACCACGCTTCTTTACGTCAAGTATTCACAAATCTGAGATAGGTTTTTGTAGGATGTTTCTAAGATAGATACTTTTTAAAAAATTCGTTTGGAGTGCTCCCCATTTTCCTTCTTGTTTGCAAACCTTGAGAACACAAATGGGTCACACTTTTGGGCTTCTTCATGCAATCAAGTTTGAGAAGATTTTTTCAGGCGTAATTATATACCCCCAGGGGCTGGATCTCGTTCAACTTGCAGAATAAGTCACAACAGTTAGTAGGACTGTACCAAAAAGTCCAGAAAGGAAGGATAACACATTTGTAAAATGCCTGACTTGCACTTGTTTCTATTTATTTATATATTTAGTGTTTATTTACTGCAAAGGTAGTGCAGAAGGACAAGCTGTTTTGTTTAGATTAAATAAAAATATGTCCATTCCTAAAAGTGAGAGAGTGAAATCAGATAGATTCTGATGGCTAAATTTAGACAGATCTACCGTCTTTTAAATACCACCGTTTTAGGAAGTACAAGGTTAAAGTGGAAAAGACCTGTGCTTCGTTACACAGTGAAACTGGAAGCCAGCCAGAATGTTGGGCAATCTAGTCTGCTGGCCTGAAGTGTGTCACCTTCTGTCCGTGGGGCAGAGGGAGCACTGCCCGAGCTGTCCACACTGTTTGGGTACCGAGGAACTTTCCACATCTCTGGCTGCCCCCATTTCTTGATTTCTCTCCTTTTTGAGAAGGTTCAGAATGCTTCTGGAGTATAGTGTCTGTGTTTTGAGAACACATGTGAAAAGGAAACTTCTTGATGTTGGTTTTTTTTTTTTTCCTGTTAGTTGCTGGGGAAGTCTTTTCTTTTTTCCCTTCCCAAATTCACATGACTATCAGAAGCCAAGGAGCAGATAGATAGGTAAGCACTAAAAACAAACGCAGAAGAGCAAGCCATCTGGTGTGCGGAGGAGGGCCGACTCCTACAGCTCTGATCTCAGCACTAGCGTACAGCATCTGTGCGGGACTGGGGCCGGCGGTAGCGGGGATGTGCAGCACAATTAGCCACATGAAGAGCTGGCACCTAAACACCTTGGGGATGAAGTGCCTGATGCCCAGGCAGCTTTCCGTAGTAGCCTAAGGAGCAGAAACAGCCCAAGGCAGCAGGAAGGGATCTGGGGACACACACCTCTGTCGCAGTTCCTTCCTGGAACGTACCGTTCAAGGGCAAGTGGGGCTCTGCATTTATGTTGTGTTTCAAGTGCTGTTGTGTTTGTTCCCTGTAAAAAAGTGTCGTAACAAAAAAATCATCAATGGTTGCTCAGCCCAACTGAGTTTCAGCTTCCTTAACCAACCTAACGGGCTGAGGGGAGGACAGAAATTCCTCACTGGCACTCTTGTGGGATCTTCTTCAGGCTGTGTGGATGCCAGGAAAAATGGTTTCCCAGTCCTAACTTTCTTGAAAGCTCAGATTCCTGTAGACAAACCAGCACCAGACCAGCGTTCCGTGCTCCGCTTTGCCGTGCAGCGTCACAGCCAACCGTGAGATGAACTTGCCAGCTCCTCACACATCCATTGGGCAAAACCAACTGAGCTTCTGCAAAATACTGCTTGTTTTGCTGTCTGTTTTGGGGTTGTATTCACCCCTCACTCTACAGCTGCTAGCGAGAGAGACCTTTTCTTGATGGGAGTGAAAACGATGATTTCTGAGGTTGGGATAAGATGAACTGCCAGAGAGCCAGCAATAAAACTGTGAGTGCACATCACGCTGTTAGGCAGCGACCCTCTACTCTCTATAAAGTCTTTTACCTGCTGTTTTACCTTCCCTTCTTAATGAGACTAATGATATTACCTAAGGACACTCCTGAAGGCGTAAGTAGTTCATATTTACAGCAAGCTTCGAAGACATCAATAGCTACAGACTTGCAAAATATTATTTTCTGCCACTTTGGAAAAATGCTTCAGGTTTCCGGGAGATTTAAAGCAAAGTAGAAAATTAGGCTGTTTATTCTACAATTCACTGGAAAAATAAGTTTCTATAGAAACTGCCACTTCAGAGGTATTTACATTTCTCTACTATGAAGCATCTTAAGAAAGAACATTCCCATAAATAGCAAATAGGAGTTGTTACATTTGATATAATAAGATAATATTTACAAAAGACTGTGTATGTTCTAAGTATTGTTATGGGGTTGCTGTAAAACCCTGGATCCATTGAATATATTGTAAGAAAGAGACTCAAATCTCCCCATAGGAAAAATGCAGCAGCGACATGTAAAAGTAATGTGTAAAATTCCTTCGTGCCTTCACTGGTGATGAGTCTGCACTGGAACAGAAGATTGAATCTAATATCCCTGGTAGATCTGATTCTTTGAAAGCTCATTTCTGAGTAAGTTAACAAGAAAAACACCAATATTTTTCTCTTTAGGTGGGGTGCTGCCTATGTGTGCACGGGCTTGCAGATAGAATTTGTGTATTTGTTACTGGTACTTAGCTTTGCAGTTTCCTTCAGCTCTCCAGCTGTAATCCGCCTCGTGAGTGTATTGCTCTATAGTTATCTATTAGTGAAAACAGTATCATTAGAATAAAGAAAATACAAATAGCATTTGCTGTATTTGCAGTGGCGGTGAGCGAAGTAGATTTGGAAAGGCTCATGAGCAGTGGATTGTGTGCATGTGATCCCTACTCCCATCCTGTGTCCATCTTTTCCAAGGCATAGATTAAGCATTGCAGGAGCTTTAGTTTTTCATTTCTTGCGTATAGGCCCACTGTGATAAACGAGATTACAGCCCACAGAATAAACATCACCTGCCAGCATCTGCAAGCTCAAGCTGAAGGTGATAGACAATGTGGGTTGTCGCTGTTGCATACAGTGGAAACTCCCGCTAGGGGAGAAGGTCTGGATCCAGTATCACGCCCTTAGTCATCACACTTTTGCTCATGCAGATCACAGTGATTAGAATATGAAAGAGGAAAATATAGTACTGAGTTAGGAGAAGGGGCCACCCTACCCATGTCCTGTCTCGAGGGGATCAGTCATCAAGATACTTAGGGAAAGAAGGCAAGAAACCGTGAATGTAGCTTTCCTTCCTGGGATGCCCTCCCAGCATCTGGCAGTCGGCCGTTTTCAGGACTTGCTGGGCTGGAGGTTGCGTCCAACCTGTTGAGTTTAGTAACCATTGGTAGACCTACGCCTCAGTGAGTATGATCTTACCCTAAAGATGTGTCAAAGGAGTTACACTCAGGCTGGAAATAGGAAGGTACCGAGTACTGAGCACATCCCAACTTCCTCAGGAGAGCAGATTCCCTTAGCTGTATGTCTTTAAATACATGTAAGAGATTTAGATGCCTGAATATCATTTATATCCTTTTTGTCAGTGGGATGCTTTGAAAAATGTTAACCAAAGCCTTAAATCAGTCCAGTAGCAGTGAAAGTCTATGCTCCAGATGTAAATTAATTACTCCAATGATAAATAATGGCTGAAGTGGTTCTTGGTACCAAAACACCTTATGATGGCTGCTGCAGGTGCAGAAGTATAAAACCCCTAGGTACTAGTATTGTCTTTTCAAGGTAGTAGTTTAAATCAATTAACTGACAAATGCAACCCTCAAATAACAGCCAATAAAAAAGGATGGGCCAGGCTGCTGCTTCCTAAATCGGATTTCTTCTCTGACAAATGACTGAATTATAGGTCTTCTTAATAACAATGAATGCAGTGTATCTGTGCTGTCTTGACCCATTTACTAGATCATAGTGTCTCTCCCATGCTTTTGTTTGGTTGTTTTTCTTGCCCAAGACTTCTCAGAAGCCTTGAATGCAGGACATCCTAGCACAGATCCTGCCCTGATAGCAGACTGCAGTCTTTTGTTTCAAGCACACAGCATACACCCAGACTTGCTCATAAAATATCCATAGCAAAATCATGCGATGCCTGTCTCTCTTATACATTTTTAAGAGCTGTGCCCTAAATCCATTAAAAGACTGTGAGGCATGAATGGAAGAATAATCCATCCTACGATGTGGATGAGAAAGGAGTTGGGATCACGTAACTGGACATACAAAAAGAACCGTGTGAATTTGCTGACTCCCAGACTTCTCCTAGGAGAGCAAATTACCTCCTGCAGTTGAGTGCTTTTGTCTAAGTTGCTGAAAAGTATTTTACATTACAGAACACGGGAACTTAGTGAAAAAAAAAATGGAGCTGGCATAAAAAGAGGTCAGAGAACCAGAACTGGGCAAGAGTCAGAAGATGGTGAGGACCATGTGTACCGACCGACAGCATGTGCTTTCTGATTTCAGGACAACTAAGTTGAGGGAAAGGTATCTTTACGATAAAAGTACTTACTTTCGAACTATGAGGTAGTTGCTTTTACTCCAGAAGTGCACCTTGGAAATCCAAGCCATTGAGAAAAAAAGGCCTTCCTTAGGAGAGAAGCAGGGAACCTAATGACATCCCACATAACCTCGGTGGATGTTCAAAGGAGGAGAAGAGAATTAGCCACTCAGAATGAAAGGGAATTGGGTGTCCACGTCCCTACGGCTCTTTATAAAATTACATACTACGCTTCTTGCCAGGACTCCTCTCATGTGATCATTTCTATAGAACTGTAGTGTCTTTAATTTGGAAAAATGAAACTCCACCTAAGTCTAGGCGCCAGATGCTTCCTTTTCCTATTCAGTGTCTTGTGGCTTGGAGTCACTTGCAGGTGCCCTCAGAAGTATGTTTCACCCTTTAGCCATGTCCAGGATCATCTGCAGGATTTCAGATGTATAAATGGTGCTTCTAAGCAGCTGGTTTTCCTCCCATGGAAGCTGGGAGGGGACTGGGAGAGAATGGAGACATTGCCCTTACTGGGAGCAGGGTGCTGCGTTCCTGCTCCTCTGTCATTGCTCAGCGACGCAGGGCCCCTTGCACTTTCCAGGGCCCATCCTCCCTAGGCAATGTGTACCTCTGTCCTCAGGCAAGTTGCAGAAATAAATTGCATTTGTATTTATTGTAAAAGCTTACAGTCATAAGGCTAAATGCAGATTTCCATAGCTCAGCGGGTGTGCGCTCTGACTGAATACAGGCCCGCTCAACCACTATTACAGGTCGATTCCTCGGCGGGTCAGAAACTCCCAAGAAAGCAGCACAGCGTTATCTGGGCAAAGAGTTGGAGAGAGAAAGTGGCTTCAGCATTCAGGAACTAAATTCTGTAGAATCTACTCCCAAGTGCTTATGTCTCTTGAATACTAGGTGATGGATACAAGTCCTCTGGTGCTTTTCCACACTTGGACCCAAAAGCCATGCGCTGTTAAAAGAAGAAAATAGAAAAGCTTCATAATGCATTGTCGAGAGCCTTGACTGTATGAACTGTGGGATGGCATGACTTTCCCGTGTGAATTCATCTTAGTTCAGAAATGGATCACGTATTGACCTCACTTGTTGTTGGTGTCACTCTTCTGTGCTTGGTGGAATTCCTTGGGTGAGCAGAACTGCGTTTTCTATTTAGAAACAGGCTAGAGGACAAAACAGCCTCCATATAATCTAGGACTTCACTCTGAAGGAAATCCCTTTGACAGAATCTTCAGTAACTAACTTATCACACAACTTTAAAAGCAAAGTTTACTGTAAATATTAATTTGGGATTTTTCTATCTTGGTCATCTGCTTTTTAAAATGACTTGTTACTAGAATGGCCTTTGCAGCTTGTGATTCTCTTTTCTACTTTCAGTTTCCCTTCTGTACTTCCTCAGTTGTAAGTAGGCTGTGGTTTTCTGAAAATGTAGCCATGATGTTGGCTGTGTTTTCTTATATGAACCCTGTGTTCAAAAAAAAGACCACCAAAACCCAAATGACCAACCAAAAAAAAAAACCCTAGCCAAAATCTAATTCTTTCCCCCATGCATTTAAGTTACTAAGACAAATTTAACGTACACAACATAGTTGCTTCACCAAGATGCTGTGTTCACACCCCACCATACTTGTGCGTATTTTGAGATTTTTATTGTTAAGGGGTCCTGTTGTGTAGAGTGTGTGCGTGCACAGATCAGCCTGAACATGTGGTGTGTGGATACTTGACCATAACTGCAGGTGATGAAGTCTTCACAATCATAGTCTGCCTCTTTTGTTTGTTTGCTTTACAAATAACAACTTCAATCTTGCATTTGTGTTCCTGGATCCCAGGTAAAAGCAGGAGGCTTCTGTATCGGATGGGAGCTCACCCTCCTGGTTTGACTGGTGGTGAGGAATTACAATTAGCAAAATACCATGACTTTCTGCACTCTTCTCAGAACAGAGACGTTATTATTATAATACCTCATTCTCCATATTTCTATTTTGATGTCTCATTGGATTTTGATTTCATTTTCATATGGTAAGTTTGATTCTTTTCTCTTTCAATTTTAAGATACTTCAGGCTACTTCAGGCAGAAATTTTCTTGGTCAATAGGTGACCTTAGCTACTGTTATTGTCAGCTTGTGCTAAAATCAGCAGTACCTAATTTGCTCACATTTCATCTGGGACTATTAAATGTGCTTAGGGAAGTTAGATTCCCAAATCAAGCACATGGGATGCCCTAATTGCTTTTTGCTTCTGTGAGCTGACTTCTGCTTCTGGTGGGGTGTGCCACAGCGCCTCAGAGCTCACTGGAGCTGTGTACGCTTCTCTGAAGGCTTGAAGATCAACCTGCCTTTGGTGCTGCTGCTGCCGTCCCAGGAGAGCGATCTCAACGATGTTCCCTGGACCACTCAGTCGTGGGAAGGCTCCAGAGTTCGACATTTTGCATTGGGTTTGTTTGACCGTGTTTAGCCATCTAAAAACTGGCTATCATCCGAGGTAGTTGTCTGGTCTCCCTCTGTGGAGAGGGACACTTTAGAGGGTGCTTCTTCCATCCCTCTTAGAAACCTTTCCTTGGGCTGACGTGAGTTGTCGTCTGAACACATCTGTTTCTTTGGCTGTAGGGAAAGCCCCAGCTAGTCTCTGGCACCTAACTGTGACATGGGTAAAGGTAGATGAGATAAAGACTCCCTTTTATTTAGAGGGAAAAAAGCTGTCTTGTGTGCCACCACATCCAGTGGTGGAAACAGCATCTTCCAGAGCTGTGTCCTCCTTCTTTTAGTGGTGAACGTAACATTTCTGGGAAATTCAGTGAAGGTATGAATCAAAGGGCACGTTCTGCCCCTCTTCCTCAGACGGAGTGATCCCCTGTTGCCTGGGAAGTGCCACCCCGCTGCGTTCCTGTTTTCCACGTGTAAGTGTGGACCGAGCAGACACAAGCGTGGAGAGCCATGTCCCCCAGGCGCTGTGCTCTGGCATTTGTGCTGCAAACACTCTTGCCTTCGTTTTCCTGCGAAGCTGCGCTTGCCGTGCCAGGCCTGGCAGCTGTCTGAAACCAACCATTTCCTTAGGATCTGCTTTGCCTGTAACAGTCTTGAACTTGTTGACCTATGTGCCTATTAATAATTGATATAATGCTGCATTATTTAGGCTTGTTTTAGCAGACGGACACATTATTGCCAGACAGGCTGATAGATAGCATCCTAAAAAATGTCTCAAGTTGCATTTGTACAATAAAGGACTGTAACTTCATTACTCTTCACCCCACCCCTACCTCTCGCTGGCAAATTAGTGCCACGCTACCCTGAAACCTTGATAGAAATCTAAGTGTAATAACAATCTCTTTAGACAACAGCCTTATTCTTGACTTTGAGCCGTGGTCCTTATGTTGGTCAGTCCTCCAAAAACACAGAGGAAGTCTTCTTAACCAATCCGCTGAAGCTGTTTTTCTTAAGGTACAAGAAATTGTTTTGTTTTTCAAACCCTTGCCGTGGAAAGGAGAACTGATTTCTCCCTGGTTGCTACGAGCTGTGTTGCAACACTCCAGAGACACAGGCATAGCTCGATGTGTATCTCCCAGGGAAACCTGCCTTTGATTTTTTTCAAACGCCGCTGCATTCATTTTGTCTACGGATCCAAGAAAAAGGCGTATCAAAATGAATTAGCCGCAATTTAAAACGTGCATGCTGAGCATTTCTGAACCTTCGTAACTGCAGCGTAGCTTCAGCTGAAGCAAGAATGAAGGAACACAGTCCTTCATGGCAATCACATCAAAATTACGAGCACAGTGTGCAGTCACAGCTGACGAGCGGTGCTGAATACGTGACAAGCTTGTCAGCGTCTGCGTGCTGCCCTCTTTCCTCTTTCTCTGTTCGTCATGCTTCGCTCTGTCGCAACCGGTTTCTCCTCTGATGTCAAAATCCCACTGCTCAATATATTGTCCGTACGAAAGCAGAAGAGGCAAAAAAGAGGAAGGAAAGCAGACAGAGGAGGATGAGGACAAGAAATACAGTCTCGAGTGTTAACAAATCTGATGGCTCCTTTGTTTTCCAGGGGCTTCCTCGGGAGAAACAGTCGGTTTGGGGGAAACAATTTCAGAAAGACTGAGCTGTTGTTTTCAGAAGTGATCTAGCATCAACTTCTTAATGTCGTGGGGGTTCTTGGTGCTGCAGTTCGGCACACTGTGAGGTTTTCAGAGCTGTGTAGCCTCCTGATGCCTTGGATGCCCGCGGTGAATTTTTTCATCCTTTGTGAGTCGCTTCTGTCTCATTTCTGATTCACTGCTACAGCAGAGGCATTTCCAAGTGCCCAGGCACGCTCCCTTAGTTCAACCCCAGCTTGACCGATGTGTTTGGCCCCACCACTCAGGGTCGTCTCTCTCATAGATTCTCCTTACTACGTGGCTGCACTAGCATTTTTCCTGCCTTTCAGGAGTGCCGGCCACATGTGCTACCCTGCCACAAAACCAGGACCGCACTCTTAAAGCCTGTGTTAATCCCTTCATTTCCCCCCATTCAAGCACTCTCTTCCCCAGATGTCCAGCCTTGTTCAGCAGGAGGGGTTGTGTTCAAAGGACATCCTTTAGGTTTGTCAAAAACTATTAACAACAGACCTGGACAAAACAATAAATGAGGAAACCTGCATTGGTTTCCTCACTGCTCTGTGGTGTGTTGTGGGTCTTGGTCAGTGTCTTTGAGATGTCCAGGTTTCCCCCAGCTCATGGCTTCTCCCCCAGTTTATAGGGTCTCTCTTACTCCTGCTGACATTTTTTTGTTCTTTTTCCAGACTGATCAGTGAGCGACTGTCATCTCTCATCTCCTTTGTCACCTATCATCTCCTTCGTCCAGTCTGTCCATCAGTGCGATCAGGCAGTCCCAGCCTTCCACTAGAAAATTAGTTCCCACCTCTCTGAAATCTGTATTTTAAAAATGTTTTTCCTGAACCATCTCTTTTTCCCCAGTACTCCTCCGTTTGAATAGAGGTGCGTCAGAGTTTAGCAGCTCTCCCTTCTAATCCTGGATAAGATGGAAGAACTTATCCTGTCGCATGTTGTGGGTTTTATCTCCATGTAGGGAGAGGGAAGCAACTAACGCCCACACTCAAATCGAGTTTTAAGTCCGACATGAGTAAATGTGTAAAATGCAAGTCCCCAACGCTGAATTCACAAACTCTCTGTAGACTTTCTAAATTATTTCAGGCCGGTTTACTGAAATTAAATTACATAAAAGTTATACAAAACAGCACATTATTATGTAAAACTGCACAAAACAAGTGCTGTGATTTTAACTGAGTTGAGCAAATAAAACATTAAGTGTAATTTTTGTTCCGGGCCATGTGTTAGCTTTTGAAAACAAAGAGGAAATAAATGAACCAAGTCACACAAAACATATGTCTGCAGAATAATGATAAAACATGTAACATATCTGGACATCTTGTAAGTGTGGTTTTAATTCTTGCTGCTGTTGTGGCTCGAGGCTTTTGCTGTTCATAAAGACTACGCTGTGTTCATACTACAATACAGAATGATTTTGATTCCTACTGCATCAGGAATAATGTAATCCTTGTGGAATAAGGTGGTGGGTTCTGAGTCCTGCAGCTGAGACATCTTCCTGGGGAGTGCTGGAAACTTGCAGAAAGGCACCGCTCAGTCCAGCTGACTGCCTGCGATATGGGTCGTCTGTCGACCCACCCAGGAAATGAAGGAGACTGACTTCACCTTTGGTGTACAAAACCCTAAACTTTGAGACTAAGTCGTCCAAAGGAACAATCAGTGTGATCAGCTGAATTCAAGCATTCTTGTACCAGAAGTTCTGTCACTACTCTCTTAGAGTTGCTTTGTTAAAAAAGCCATATGAGAAGTGGCGTGTTTCTGTTCTCCCTACTGTGTGCAGACTGCATTTTGGGAAGAAAGGCTGTGGCAGTGGCCCTGACCATGCTAAGAAGACTCACCTGCTATACATGGGGTAGAAACACACTTGCCTTTCTTGTCATGTTACAATTCATGCCAAGATTAACTAAAAAGACATGCTCAAAGCTATTACCCAGGTCCCTTTGGTAGCTAAAGATCTATTCCTCACTGCCTTATCCTATCATATCACTGCCTATCCTGTCACTGCCATCATCCTATCATGTGCCTGCACTTGTCTTCCACAGCTGCTACTGCAGCCTGAACCCTGGCTCCCGTACACTGCTCTTGGAGCACAAGTACCCATATCTTGCAATTCTGCCATTGCATCTTTGACCTTCTCAGGGCAGCACAGTTCTGATGCGTTTCTGACAATGTTCAGGGCATGGGACAAGAGTATAACATCTGAATTAGTTTTCTCTTGTTCAGCATGATTTCATATTGTAGGTACACGTGTTTAGCTGTCAGCTTGATTCTTGCAGCAAAAGGAAAATTAAACCAGTAATAAATAGAGAAGTTGCACAAGCCGATCTTTAAATAATGGCATTGGGTGGAACATGTGAAATAGGAGCTGTGGCTACAAAGCAGATTGCTGCTTCCTATTCCTCCTGTGAGCGTGATGTAAATTACAGCTGTTTAAACTGATGCAGCAACCAAGGAGAATATTGAAAGCCTGAAGATGCCTCTGTGTCCCCCCCGCTACTCCTGTTTCAGGTTTGTAGACTGAGAAGTGAAGAACCGAGGGCCAACCCTTGTCGTCTTCCACTGAAGACTGACTTAGTTCCGGTGTACTGAGCAAAAGCATTGTGAATTCACGCTCATATTTCCTGATGTGACGGTCACTGATGCTGCACAGGGCTTTGAGGTCTCAAGTCATGAAGAACTGAGTAATCAGGCACTGACTTTTCAATACTCTTTTGAATGGCTGTGGGAAGGGATTTCTAACGACTTAAAGAAATCAAGCCTTAAAAATGGAGGCATGGTATTCCAAAAATATGGAAACATGGCTTTTAAAAGTCTTCCATCATTTCAGTTTTTTAAAGGTCTTAGTTTAGATTTAGAAGGTAATGACTCATTTTTGCAGCGTTTCATTGTATCACATGAAATTTCTTTTTTTGGTGAAGGCAGGTTAATGTGACCAGTAGATATGTATTCATCTGTCAGTACACTTGTATTTAAATCAATGAGTAGTTTAAATGATTAATACCATTCCAGATTTCTTCAAACATCATCATTTAACATTAAGCTGCAGATATCTTCTTTTTAAAAAAAAGTTTCTTCAGATGTTGGAGTTTGAAACTGTGGTGGTGTCATATACCTGAAATATAAACGCATTTAGAGTGGCAGAATGTTGTCATAGTTTTTTGTATTATAAATGCTTCCAAACGCATATTGTAAAATCTAGATGTTGAAGCTCTGACTTCCACAGGTTTCCTACAGTTCTGTCCAGGTTACATCAAAACATGAAAAGAAATACTGAATTCCAGTCTTTCTTACAGAAGTCATTGACACAACTTCTTCTGACTTCGTTATTTATGTGCCAGAATCACAAAATTCTGGAAAGAATGAGAAAAATAGGTTCTTTGGGACAGAGGTAAGAGATATCTGAAAGAATGGCGTGCCAGAGCGATTTTCCTAGCCCCCAGCTCACGCTTTGCTGTGCATTTTCCTGGGGACTTCTCTGACCTGGGCAGTGAGTTAACACGATGAGTTACTCTGAAGCCCCACAGCTGACCCCAAGCTCTCCTCTTCCAGGAGGCCATCACGTGCTCTTCCTTGTCATGAGATCACATGTGTCCACTGCAGACGGCAGCATGTAAGAACAACCTTCTTGCCTCAGAGCAGAAAGGGACAAAAATATCAAGCACTATGGGTGTAATAGACAAAGGCAGTTTCAAAACCAAAAGATCTTGGTATCTCCATTTTAGGGTATTTCAGCTTACTAGACACATGTGAAGCTCTCGTCCCTAACCTGCATTTTTCCAGAAGCGTCCTACACTTAATGATAGTACTGTAGTAATCTCTAGGACTTTCTTCCTTCACAGATTAAAGTTATAACCTGAGTTTGGTTATGAATTAATTTGTATTATCATCTAGGGCAAATAATGCTCTTCA
>VZSC01008710.1:87092-152812 GCA_013398225.1 Steatornis caripensis
CAAATAATTCTCTTCATCAAAATGCTACCGACGAATTTGTTGTTTACTTGAATCTAGACATAAACATAACCTTTGAACTTTTTGAGGAAGGAGCTCTTTTCTCACATGCATTTTTCACGAGAAAAACAAAAACTTAGAGATGATTTTATCCACAATTATTTGGTTAATCATCAACATCTTTTTTTAATGAAATGGTAATGTTTTATGGGGGAGGGAGGAATAATTTTCTAGACAGATCTGTTCTGAACTAAAGCCATCCAACAGGGATATAATCAAGATTTTACAGCTACTTAAATGGATCAGTGCAAGAGGGAGTCATTTACACTCCCCTGGAAGTGGGGAGTGGTGCATATGCACCATCATCAGAGATACTTGATTGAACCTCAAGAAGAATGCTATTAAGCTTTTTGCATTAATTATGCTTTAAAACATCCCTCCAGTGATACTGGGGCTAATTTTTAATTGATACACTTAAATCAATTCCTTCATGGACAGACATTTGTTCATTATGAACTCGTTTTTACGCACGGCCGCTCTCAGAGAAAGCAAGCTAATATTGTTCCGTCAGCAGTCAGGTACATTAGAGAAGCAATTGCTATACATCTCCTTCTGATGTGTTTTGATGGTGCTCATTTCTTCTGGCATGCTTTTAGCTCCCAGTGATTCAGATGTGTCAGCTACTGTAGCTGTAAGAAAACACTGATGATGGATTTATAGTACCCAGACTTCAACTTACTGACCTGAAAAATGGCTAAGTATTTGCTTTTGAAGCAAAATTGGTTTTATCCATACAAAACCCCATGCTTCCGAAGTTCCCGTATCTGTATTTTAGACATTATTAAATTTTAAACATTTTATCCTGGTTATAATTCATGACTCTTGTCAGGTGAAGTTTTCTCAATGAGGCATGGTTGGGGTAGCCATTGAATTTAGGGGAAGGAATCAATTTAATCTCTTTAAAAGTGAAGTCATCTTGTAAAGTGTCAATTGGTTTGTAGTGTGTGATGGTTCTGAAATGTCTCACTGTGTTAATGAGGAGTTTCTCTAGGCAGAGATGCTAGAGCTCTGTCAGAGCAATTGTTGTCCAAGGAGGGATGCTCTTCAGATCTCCCTCTGGGAGTAAATGAAATTTGCTGCTGTTCTTGCTGTTGTTATGTTGGTTTTAGAGCAGCTCCCATCCAAAATCAGGTCTCAGCACGCTAGGTGTTGAAGCAGTATGAAGCGGGGCACGGCCTCTGCACCAAAGGTTAACACTCCAGACGGAGATAGGTTAGAAGAATCAAAGGATTAGTAAAAAATTGCAGTATATGCAGACAGAGCTCTCTTCCTGCCAGATGAATTCTAGCAGTAAGATCAAATATCAAGGCTCCAGTCCTGCCGTCCTCATTCAAACAGAAATCTAGTTGTACTTCTGAGCAAGCCGTTACAGCATAAAACCTGATAGATTATTAAATGATGAATTGGATGTATCTAGTATTTATTTTCCATGTACGTTCTTCCAGTGGAGGAAGAGCTCCCTGAGACAGTGTCAGCTCTGGGCCATTCGTGTTAGATTTGTTGAAAGATTTACTGAATCTCCTGAGACAAAACAATAATCTGCCCAACAACAATCCCACTGGATGAAGTCCTTGGATGAGCTATTCAACCCCGTTCTTTCTCAGTTTACCATCTGCAAAATGGGAATGACAGATTTCCCTCACTGACAAGGAACAGTCCTCTACTCAGGTACTATCCTAAACGGTAGGATAGATCTGGGATATGTTCTTGAACTGGTTTGTCTCAAGTAAGTAGGGTCTGCCATGTGCAAATTAAATGGAGTATCTCTCATACAGTCATATTTTGAGGGCCAGCTGGATTAGGGAGGACAAGTAAAAGGGCCAGCATTTTTAAAGTTATTTCTGTGCTGCAAATTAGTTGAAGAGTTTTGAAGTTACCTAAGATCATCTCCGGTTGATGTTGGACAGAAGGAAACAGACTATTTGGCTTTGAAGTACATCAGAAAGTGGCTTCTTCCCCTCCCCAGCAACTCCTGTAATATTTCTTCCGTCCCACAGGGAGAATTTAGCTTCTAGCACAGGCTACCCCTGGAGCACCTCAAAGTGCATCTCTAATAGGGCCACAGGGATTTTGTAGTATATAATTCATAACCAGAAACACTTCCCTCATGGACAGGTTCCTTGACACACCCTAGGCTGAGGGCAGACAGCTGTGGTTTTCCTTCGGCTTCAGGAGACTGGGTTAACCTTCCCTCTGCAAGTCACTAATGGAGGTATTTAGCTTGTCACCCCTGCTGCCGCAATGGTGAATGGAAAATAGAAGTTACTGAGAACTGAACAGGCAGAAATTAGGCAGAAGAAGAGCAAGGTGCCCCTACGTGCTGCTCTTCTCGAACCTTAGCTTTAGCTTTCAGTCTTAAAAAGAATTCTGCCCTTGGCCTCTGGGTTGAAGATGCCAGTTATGAGAGTGGTTTTTGTGGCATTGACCTCTCTGGAAATACGGTGGAAGCAAAGGCCATCCGGCCACGGTGAGACAGCCGATGGCTTTTGGTCATTACCGCATTGGTCTGGGTGTTGATCTATAGCAGGTGCGGCAGGAGAGTGAATAAAGGAGCTATTCCTTCCTGGGGGAGAAAGCAAGCGTTTGGGGTCCTCACACCAGAAGAATGGCCTAGCAGGGAGAGCAGAGCTGCATCGAGGTGCTCAGCGTTGTAAGATACTGCCTTTACTTGCACGTGGAGGGGACTGGGAGCTGGCAAGGGGCGAGATGAGAGACCCGTGGGCTGCAGAGGTGCGGAGCCCTGCCCCTTGGCTTGAGGAGACAGCAGAGCCCAGAAAAGGCTGCTGCCATTTTGGGGTAGCATAAAGCAACTGAATCCATTCGCCTGTCCTTCTCGCACCCCCTCCCCGTCGACTGAGCCCTGGCAGCCTCCTCGAAGGGGGCCCCAGACACTTCTCTGCTGTGTGAGAGCCTGTGCCGGGAGTTCCTACCTGCTTGCTTGTTTACAGTTCCCCTGCTCAGACCTGATGTCTGCTCTCTCCTTTCAGCTAACTGGCAGACAGAGGCCTCGAGGGCTTTGGTTTGGTGCCATCAGACTCCTGCTAGCTCCGGCGGTGATGTTCTTCCCCAGACAATGACTTCAGTAGCCTCTGGGCACCCCAGAACCTCCTAACAAACATCTCTCATAACTGCCTTATTAACTGATTGCTGTAGTAAGATAATAATTAACACCCTTACTTGTGTCTTAGCTCAGCCAAAAATATTCTCAAGTGGACTTAGAAATGCATAAAAGGAATAAATGATTTATGTTTACTATTTTTAATGGAGCTACTTATTAGCAATGCTCTAATACAGAGCGTCGTGAAAACACTCCCGATTTCGTTACAGATTTAGAACGTAGTAATGAAAAGCTGTAGGGAATAAAATGGGGGAACACTTCCTGAGCCAAATGCAGCTCTCGGTTGTATTTAAAGATCTTGCTAAGTTGAATCCTAGAGAGGATTTTGGCCAGAAAAGCATTGAAACGGGGAGAAATCTCTGTCATTCCAGCTCACCCGTTCAGAACCTGTACCAGGCAAGAGAAGGGTGCCTACGCTGTAAGTATAGACACAAAACCACAAGTGCAGGACACGTATATCTGCAGCAGATCAGAAGGGCCATGTTTACACACGCACTCTGCGTTGCTGCCTGTACGAGGCATGAGGCAGTGGGGAATTCGGCCTCAGCTGATGACAGGGGAGAGAGAGGGAAGATGTGCCAAGCTTTTCGCGGGCACTCCTTTGCAAACAGAGCAATGTGACTACACCAGGGCCTGGTGTTCATGGGGGGTTTTATATAAAAAAGTGAAAAAAGCTAGTGGGATGATGAAAGATTTCTTATGTGGGCACTTGAAAGAAAAATTCTATTTCGCTTCTATCAATCACGGCAGTCTGAAGTAGTTGTGCTGGCTTCAGGACGTAGGGCGTACAGCCAGCATCTCTGACCTCGACAGGAAGTGGAAGGTTCATGTGGCAAATCTTCACTGATTTATGTTGGTTTTTACAGTGATAAGAACACTAATTAGGAAGACTTGGTGGCTTTTAGAGAGAGCCCTGACGCAGAACTCTGGGAACTTGTGCCTTGCATGATTGCGGGATCACCAGAAACGCCACCTTTTCTCCATGTCCTGGGTACAAAATTAAAGGCACCGACCTCTGTGTTTAAGGTTCAGGTGCATTTAGGAGCCTTGACATATGGAAACGGAGCATGTGAATTCTTCACAGTGGATGGGTTTACTTGAATTTAATTCTTCAGCCACAAATATTTTTTGCTAATACTGTTCCTGAAACAAGGAGATGGGCATCCATCGCAAGCTGCCGTGGCCTATGACTGTTGTGTGACACACAACATGCACAGTTCCCAGATTTCTTTGCCCACCTATCTAAATGGCGCTGTTTTATTCCGGCTCACAGAGAAGTCCTAAGCCCTGCCTCGCACTTAATTTGCAAGATCTTCTACTGATCTCTCTTTGGTGAAGGTAACAATGCAGGCGCATATCCAACTTGTGGGTTTATCCTGAGATGAGTAGTTAGGATATTTCTTTTTGCACACACTCTATCCTGCAAATGCTAATAGAACACCTTTGCAAATACCATTAAATACCTGCAAATATTTTCTTGCTGTCTTTGCTCACATCTGTTGTGAGAACTAATAATATTCATCAGCTGAAGTTCCCCAAAAGAATTTGAAATGCCTGGCTGGCAATGTCGTTACAGGCATCTGATTATTCTTCTAGATGGACAGGATTTCAACACTGTCTGAAGAATCCAGGCACTTTAAGGTGCTAGAGGTGTCAGATCATGAGTCTCTGGAGATGCTAGAGAATTTTCCAAACTACCATTTTTTTCACTAAGGTGTAAATTAAATATCCTGTGGATATTATCAGCATCTCGTAGGCAGTCCTATCAGTCAGTCACATACAAGCTAAAGGCTACAAAACTACGCTTGTCATGAAGAAATACAGTATTTTGAGATAACTGCCATACCGACCTCTCTGATGTGTCTTAAAATGATGTATTGCTCTATTTTTTTACATTTCCAGAAATAAAAAAGAGTTTGCTTCAGGGCAGAGACAGTCTAAAAGCTTCGGCTAATAAATCTATGCAAGTTTAGTAGCGCTTAATACATATTCTGCTTCAAGTGCTTTTTAAATGCATTATCACCTTTAAGTAAATACAGTGGAAGACTGCCAAATGCCTGGATGCTGTTCTCCGTAAATTTATGCATTTATATCATTAATGCAATGAAATGTTTAAACTTTCATTGCATTTTGCTAACTGATTTGCAGTTTGAATGGTAGTAATTTTATGCATTAATCAATTACCATTTAAGTAGCTGCGATAATATTTCTGTAGGCAGGCAAAGAACACTCACCAAAATACTTTTCACCTAAATTAGATTTGGGATGAAGTATTCGAGTAGTCGCAAAACAGAGGACACATTCAAAGTATGAAGAGTTCAGAGTTGCTCATTCCTGATACGAAACAATATTGAGCCTTGCAGAAATATTTTTGGGGGGGGTATCTCAGGTTCTTAGCCTACTGGGCAAATCCTTCTCCGTGGCACACTTGTGATGCAAGTCGGTCTGAATAGTGCCGTGTCACAATTATTATCAATCTACCATGTGTTGCTGTTATGCTGAGTAACTGTGGCTCCACTGCATGGCATGTGTAACAAATTCCAAAGACAACCTTTGCCTCTATAAGTTGATATCCTAAAGATGCATGGCCACCTTATGCAACCGTATATGGCCTTAACGGGTTCAAGGCAGCGGTGAATTAAGGCTACAGCGTTTTGTGTCATGATGCCACGTGTTGGCTTTTGCCGGCTGTAGATGCCTCCTGCTCCTTTTTTTCTTGGCTGCTGGGTGCCTCCCCACCCAGCTCCCCACCGTGTCCTCGCTGCTATCGGTGCCTGTCCAGCCTGAAGTACCAGGCCTGGCAATAGCCACAGCTTGAGGAAGGAAAAGAAAGGAATTGTGCAGGACCCCCATCTCTGCACCGTGGCTGCTGCGAGCATTAGCAGTGGCTGAACAAGGAGAGCTGGTCTGTAGCCGTATGATACAGGTGGACAGGACTCTGCCCCATCTCCATCCACTGCCTGGGTGGAGCGAAGGAGCCACAGACCACATCGGTCCGCACCCACCTCTTCTAATGGTATTGGCATGTTGGGCTTTGGTTGTTAATAGGAGAGGAAGTGGACAAAGCTGCAGTGGCATTAAGATGAGAGTCCTTTGGAAAAGTGTTTCACCAACTCTTTTCTGTAGTAAATTATGCAAATTTTGTTTTGAACTGTTCTTCCTCCAGCTAGGCAGATCTGTAGGTTTCGTGTGGGTTATGTATATGTAGTTGAGAGAAGATTTACCTACAAAATGGCAGCAGGTATGAGGATTGGTAGTTTGAGCACTCTCGCCTCCAATAGACGTCAATACACAGCAGCAGACTATGTTTACGATTTTTAAAAATCAAGCACTACCTGCTTAGGAGCCTACCCGGAGGCAGACATTATAGCAAAGGAATTTTAAAAAAGCTGTGTATTGTCTTTTTGAATTTATGCTAATTGACTATAAGTTTTTGGCAAAATATTAACATACATGTTTAGTCTCTAATTTATAAGTGAACTGATTCATCCTAGTGGATGATAATTCCTCTTGAATTTTTACTAGAAACAAAAAGGACTATATAGTGATCTTGTATATTCTTCTGCCTGTTTCACTCAGGTTTCAAGGTTAGAAACAAGTGAAGAATGGATCAAGTGGCCTTGTTTGAAGATGCACAAAAACATTTTTCGGCTCCCACTTGGGTTTAGTTTTCGAGAGTGACTAATAAGAAGGTGGTGATTGCTTCATTATTATGTACTGAGCTGAGCGCACAATATAATTATATATTTCAGTTGTAATTAGGACATTTAATTGATTTGTTTTAACTAAATTAACAGACATCAGGAAAAGAAAAAGATTTGTGGCAGATTTTGAAATGTTTTCCACACAGCTAGCTGGGTTCAGCTGAGCAGAAATATCTGTCTTATTTCTGGATAATGTTATGAAGATCAAAAACCTTGCTATTGAGAAACTGTTGTGGAATAATCTTGCATTTCTTCATCTCTCTCCTTTATACAACAAAAATTTACCTGTTGAATTTCACAGCGTTCTTATGAGATGGGTATGGATAGCTTTGGGGAGAGAAAAAGTTAGGGATAGAAAAGACTCGGACAGGACATGTTTCCAGGCGTTGCCATAAAAAATAGTATAAAAATGCGGATTTCCTTTTATTAAATTGGTTAATTGGTAACTCTGCTACCCAGTTAGGCAAATACAAGCATTATTTAGAAACCATCTTCTTCCTCCTTTTTGGTCACCTACTTCCTTCTGATTTTTTTCCTGGTTTTGCAACCTGGCTCCATACTTCTTCTTGATTCTGGGTTATTCTAACAAGATGGCCTTTCACTTCCAGATTTTAGCATGGAAGGAGAAATGCTAATACAGCATGAAAGAGGCTCTGCATGCAGCATGGCTGCTAGACACTGCATGAGAAGAGGAATATTCAAAAGAAAGCTTAGGAAGTCTGTAAGTTGAAATCTGTCCACAGTATTTACATCCAGCCAGATGCTTTATCTACCTGGCCCGCTTGATCCGTGGAACGCACAAGGGCTGCCAAAACTAGGCACTGACCCTAGGGCTGAGAAAGCTGGACATCCCGACCCAAAGAGTGTTTACACTACTGAGTTTCTGTGTGAAACTAACTTGGCTTTTCATTTCTGTTTCTATTGATCATACACTATTTTGGATTATCCTGATTTCGGTACACCCATGTTGCAAAAATAAGTAACAGCCTCAGAATCTAGCCCGTGCAACTTGTCCTGGAAAAAATGCTGCAAATAAGCATGGAGACAAGACATGCCTCGGAGGCAGCGGTGGTTTGCTGCTCGTGCATATCTGTAGTAGCTGACGGTAAGGAGTAGTTTAGAAACCTCTGGTGTGAGAATGAGGTGGGGCAGCTGAAAGCACTGTGGTTCCTAAATTTATTCTGCTCTTACATTTACAAGAATATGTGGAATTGAGTGTGTAGCTACATGCACACAGAACAGGAGAAAAAAAACTAAAGGAAAGGCAGTAGCTGGGCTCCCTTCTGGTAAAACCTGTTCTAGTTTTTAGGAACAGCTCATAATCCACTGTTTACAAACATCAACATACAGCATAAATGACTCACATTGAGACAAAACCACACACAAAAAAAGAAAGCAAAATCCCCAAATTGCCACTGAGTTCTGACACAGGGCACTAAAAATAGGCAAATTCAGAATGAAAGTTACAGCACGGCAAACAGCTCCCCTCTATTAATGAGTCGCACAGGGCTCTGCGCTAAATGGGTGAGACACAGATTTTTCTCTGAAATGTTTTTCTTTGAAAAAATGGTTTCATTTGAACTACAGATTTCTTCAGGAGCTTGTCAGAAACAATTTAATTTCATTTAGATATCTTGAGGCAAAGAGATCCTTTGATAATGTCAATCATTTCACATCAATATTTTTGGAACATACTCTGCATATTTTTATTTCAAATGATTGTTCATACTTACGTATTTTTCAGTTCCATCAAGAAAGGTTTAGAATTAAGTTTGGAGAGCAGGATGAGATGGATTCATTTGATCCAACAGAAATAATTCAGTTGACACATAATGCTTTTCTATTTTTAATGTCTTTATGTGGGGAATAACAAAATTTATTGCAACCCTGATAACAGAGACTCAAAACCCATGGAAAAATATTTGCTTTAACAGCAATGTATATTACCAGGGAATCTTGAAATGCATGGTTTGTTCCAAGACCCCTTTTGTGTTAACTGTGTTTGCGTTGAGAGCGTTGCCTGGATCATTATGGTTCTGTTTAGGAATGAAAACAAGTTTTGAAATAACAGCTTCTAATGAAACAGTAATTGAAGTTTTTTCCGAGCTGTAGGAGAAAGCAGAGTTCCCAAACACCCTTTAAAGCACAAGACGTTCTGAACTCTATAGTCAAACCAACTGAAAATCGTGGGGGACACGTAAAGAAAACTCATACATGTGCTGTTGATTTGCACAGGCACTGTGAGGCTTTATTTTGCTTTGCTGTGAACAGACAGCTCGACATTTAAAACTTGGCAAACTGCGGCGGGAGCAAGGGTGTGCCCCAGCTTGGGCAGGGCCAGCAGCTGCATCTGGGCCCGGGGTGCAGCAGGGAGATGCTGTGTGGATACGGTTACATCTACGGTGAGGTCCAGAAAGCTGTTCGTCCCTGAGATGGGATCCTGGTTCTGTTACTCCTTTCCTATCTTCAAATAAAATCCTGTTTTTCAGACATTTGGCATACTTGTTGCTATAGTACGACAACAGGATGTACAGGAGCTCAGCATCTTTGGAAATATGGCCTTATATACGATTTCGTATTTCCATTTCCAACAGTAAAATGAGGAG
This sequence comes from Steatornis caripensis, assembly GCA_013398225.1. Lineage (NCBI taxonomy): Eukaryota > Metazoa > Chordata > Aves > Caprimulgiformes > Steatornithidae > Steatornis > Steatornis caripensis. The sequence goes on from VZSC01008710.1 coordinate 96,578, forward strand.
ACTGAAACTTTTGTTGGTTCTTGCCCTCCCCCATCCCATCAGGTTAGACCGTTGGCTGTCGCATGGTAGCTGTTAGGAATCCAATCTCCATTTACGTCTGTAAGGTCAATTATATTAGTCTTAATATATATTATGCTTCTGCAAAAAAAATACAGCAAAACAGGGAAGGAATTACATATTTGGATCATCAGCACATCAGGATGATTCATCGCCAGGAAAGAGTTGGTCCATTTTACTGCCCTTTCTATCACTTAGCAGCTAAAATATGTAGTTTATAAAATATTGTAAGTGTTTTATATCTTTAATGTAACACTTGTAAATAATTTTTCTGAAAGGAACTATGTGTAGCTAGTCGCTTGTTTCTTTGCACTCGAGGAAATCCAAACTTTGCATTTTGTGCCCCATTGCAACAGGAATTGAAAAGGTCTAAAGACGGGAAGTGAAAGCACATCAGCCCATTTTTTCTTTCGTTGGGGGGGTAGAAATGCAGACTTTAATAGCACAAAGAGTAATCAGATCTCAACTTTTCACTTTTAATGAGTACAGATTCCACAGCCAAGGGTAAAATTAAAGAATAGTCCCGTGTGCCCTTTTAAAAGTTTGAAGTTTATAGTCTTTTCTCTTTTTATTGTCAGAAACCAAGAATCTGTTTATTATCTGTTTATTATAAGGCAAAAACACTTTCAAATGAAATATCTTTGAATTGGAAAAGACTAAACCTCAAATTAAACGCGGGAGATTGAAAGCACTATTGAACTCCTGCTTTCTCTTAGCAGAAGACAGGAGTTTCTGAAAACTGAAAAGAAATTGATATAGGAGTAACAGTAGTAGTAGTAAATTACTTCAGATTTGGAGCAATATATTTGTGGGTGAAAAGTGTTAGAGAAGCCAGTGAAGCTGGCTGAAGTGAGTTTCCTGTTCTGGAAGAAGCTGAAACCTAGAGACAGAATCCACTAAACATATTAAAATGTATCTATTGCTTTGCCCCTATGAGTAGACCTGGGGAGCAAACCACATTGTCAATTAGTTGTAACTTCAGTGGCGGCCTACCAGTTTGCACGTAGCTGACGATGAGGTCTTAATCCTTCCCTTGGAATACAGTCGTTCATACAAAACAGGGAAGGAACAATGCAGTCAGCAGGAGCAAAGGAGAGATTCAAACCCCACCTGGACACGTTCCTGTGCACCCTGCTCTAGGCACATCTGCTTTAGCAGGAGGGGTGGACTACATGATCTCCAGAGGGCCCTTCCAACCCCTGCCATTCCGTGATTTGGACGGAGTACCGTAGCATTGTCGCACTTCTTTGGGTAGCTCTCAAAGCTAGTTTTATGAGCCGCTGTTTTTTTTCATTGGTTGCAGGATACGGGCTATGGGTGCACTTACATAAGGCATGTGCAGAGGTACCTGCAGCCCCCAGGCCCTCAGAATCTACTTAGCCCGCAGCTGACATCAGTTAAACGACTTTCTGTGGCCTGTCCTGTCTTGTGGCTGTTGAGGTGGGGTGGGTTGGGATGTGTTTTTGCCTTCCATTTGCAACTTCCCTCCGGTCACGCACACTTTGTAGGCTGAGAAGAGTACACTGAGAGATTTGAGCTTCTTGTAAGAAGAGAGGAAGGGCCCTAATGAGAACATCAGATGGCTGCTCTACCAGAGGATACAACCTGGGTGTGGTTTAACAGCTGTGAAGAGGAGGTTCTCCTTGTGTTGGCTTTGCTTTTGAAATGTAAGCAGGTGTTTGAAGGAAGAGAAACAGCCTGGATGCTGTGTTGGATTTAGCTTGTCTCTGCAATGACTGGTTTTCTCACAGTTCTCCTTTATTTCATCGAAGTTTGGGGGGGGTGTGTGCGGGCGGTTGGTCCATTTTGTCATGAATTCCAGAGGTATTTTGAATGGAAACACATAAAGCAATCAATTATGAAATACCTGAGTGGATGGAAGCCCTACGGCTTATGGTCCCAGTGGGGTTTGTTACTCACTGCAATAGTTTTTAGTGGGCAGAGAGGCATATCCCAGAGCTGTTTGAGATTTCCCAGAATAACTTATGTAGCTTTCCACCACCTGGAACTGGCCTAGGAGATACAGAAGTGCTACCTTCCCCCATTGCACGTGTCAATTTTCTTGTTAAAATGCAGATTTATTTTTAATTGGGGGGCTGAATGAAAACTTTTCCTTGTCAGATAATAAAAATGGATGTAATTAGTTTGGAATGAGAAGTCAACCTCAACAAAACCATAGAGTGGTTGGGAGAGCAGGAGAGCATTCCACAGGGGCATGGCAAGTTGCTGTATTGCTGATTCATGGCTGAAGAGTGATGTAGCCAGCAGACACATCTGAGAGAAGGCGGAGAGCTTGGGCTGAAGGCACACAGAGTACCAGCTGCGAGACTATGATGAGAGTCTTTACTCTGTCTGATCCTAAAGATGAGACCATTTAACCTTATTAGCTGGCACAAGAGCTACATTTCCCTTAGAAGATACGTTCTATCTGGACATTGGACTCCACTATTGCAGAAAGCAAACCGGGTGTCGAGTTTTGCAGGCTCTTCATGGCCAATACGACCATGTATTATTATTACTCCTGCTAGAGAGATGCTAAGCCTAAGACTACTGCCGAGAAACTCTGAAGATTAGAAACCTATCCAACAAGTAGCATACTGATTACTGGCTCTTGCAATGTTACCCTTTGCTTCTCTGTGTCCTCCAGGAAAATTTTATCTGCTTCAAGCCCTTGGGTTTGGTGTTTCAGAAAGTAAAGGTGCTTGTCCACAAGCGAACCTAGTTGAGGTAACTCAGTTTTTGAAGTCTTTGGATAAAAGCTTGGTTCATTTTTCAGAGGATCTCTTTAGTGGTCATTTTGGAAAGCTTCCAGTAGCACCTGGCACAAGGGTTACTGGAAAATGCTTAACATCTTGTTAGGTCTGCTCATTTCCAGGGAAATGTTAAGTCTCCCTGTTATTGTAGTAAAATTTGATAAAATAATAGTTTCTGCTTTCGAGCCCTTACTGAAAGTGTTATGTGCTGCTTCAGAGGTTAATCATATTGAATACTTCAAAGTGAGAAAAAAGTACCTTTCTGAAGAACAGCGAGACACTCCAGAAAGGCACAAATATTTGCATTGGAAAGAATATTATTAATAACTCATATTGTTCCAAGAAACGTAACATCATTTCAGTGCCTGCTGGTTTGTGGGGTTTAAATCAATGTAGTAGTCTATATGGGTTAAGCTTCCTAAGGTATTAAGTGTAATTAAACTCAGAAATGCGCAGCAAAGGACCCTGATTTGTGTTGAGAGATAAGCGGGATCTGTAGCAGAGGGAAAATACACTTTATGTGAGGCTGGCTCGTGAAGTACGTTGCGTTTAGCATAAAGTGTCTCCTGGCTGCTCTGTTGTGTAGATCCCTTATCTCACTGAATTCAATTTACTTTCCTCTTGTGGGCAGCTATAGCACCTTTTGCACCAGCTTTAAGGGCTATGAATTCTGCATTCATATAGGTCAGCTACTACTTTCCCTGGAGGCTGGAGGGAAAATTTAGATCTTAGAGCACACGAAAAGGGGTGCTTTGACCTGAGCCGAAGAGTTAATCTGATGAAGACTTGCACGCGGCCTCGGCTGAGCTCTGTGCTCAGTTGTGGTATGATCCAGGGGAGGACCAAGCCAATGAGCATATTCTGGCATTGGCTCTTGGAGGTTACAAGAACCTTATGTATCATTTTATATATTTTCTTTTCATGTGTATATAATCAATTCCAGTGGCGAGGCTTGTGTTTTGGTTCATACGGCCAAGCCAGGCAATTGACTTGGCTCCGTTTTCAAACCTCTTGGCTTGCTAAATGTCAGAGCCTAAGTAGGACTTCTCTTTGTACTCCAATCTCATACAATTGGCCTGAGTTACATGTGTTCCCTGAGAGTACATGCACGGCCGTGAATACAAATCAAACCCAGTTAGGAGCCAAACACAGAGGTCAGCAAAGCAAATATTTTTGTCTCCCCAAACTACCTTTCTTGCCTCCTGGCCCAGCTATGTGAGGCCCAAGCTCGACAAGTCTTCTAAGTCCCATATGCAAAGAATTGAAAATGAAATAAAGTAATAATGCTAATAGTGTAAATGCATTGACAGTCTCTGTTCCCCAGTGACTTACTGGATTCTTGCAGTTCTGCACCTAAGAGAAACTATAATTTCTCTGGAAGAGGCAGGCACCGGAGGGTTTTTTTGTGATGGTTTCTTCAGAGTGTTGATTGTCTTAGATCTCCTTAGATAAGGTGGTGGAAAATACAGACTCCTGCAAACAACAGTGATCAGTTCTCTGTGAGACATTTAAGTGTCCAGTAATACCTAGAAAACAGTGAGATAGTGAACAAAAGAATGTTTAGGGAATTAATATTAAATACATTATCTTTAGATGAGTCTTGCAGGCTTTGACTGAAGAGACTGACATGAAATTTTGGAACAGTTTTATTGGAGCACGGTCAGAGATGCTATTCTAGTTGCGGAGTCAAGAAACTATCACTCTCAAGATGAGCTAGCTCAAGAAAAAAAAAAAAGCCCCAACAATAAACCTACTAAAAAGTATTTAAGCTAAGCTGGATCATTCTGACAGAGCCAGATTTGGGAGTGTCCGCACATGTGGTTATGCGGCTCATGGAAAAGGGTGGTAACCCCTAATGGGGGGCAGTGGATAAACAGCTGTGGGCAGGCTGGAGGTGGTAACCTCTTAACCTGGTTCAGCTGCTGCTGGAACAGCACGTTGGGCTCAGCCCTTACACAATACCAGGATTTCTTAATAGACGAATTCTTAGATCGAAGAGCAAGCTGTTGTCCAAGTTCGCGATGGGATGTGCCGCATCCCAAAATGTATGCATAAATATACATTCTCCAAACGTGTGTGCTAAGTGAACATTCAGTCCTTAAGAGCACCAGCACATGATACTGGCTCTGATTCCTCCTGTAGCCATTGTGGCTGGAGCACAGTATGTTCCAAACAGCACATTTTGCTGCATGAGTCTCAGCTGTAGATCTCGAGCAGAGAGAGGCTTCTATTAAATGCATCTGTACTTGGGTGTCTTTGGTCTGTATCAGATTCTCCTTAGGTTACTTAAACTGCTTCCAGACCAAGCTCTCTTATGCCCCCACTGCTCCACGATATTCTTAACCCTCTCCTCACCTACCGTCCATCAATCAGGACAAGCCACTCGCCTGAACCCTGTGTAGCACCCAGTGCTATTTTGCCTCATGGGAAGAGTTATTAATTGGGTAAGTGTGAGGCACGCAAACTGAAAATAAGGCACTTGCTCCACAAGTCTCTCTAAACACGAGGAGGAACGAAGGGCTGTGCTTTGCTGAAAGGTCACGGTGAGCTCACGCCGGCAGGAGGACAGTGTTTTGGGCAGGACTCTCGCTGGGTGGAGGGAGCTGCCTGAATCGTTCCAGGGCTGAACTGGCGAGAGGCTGCGCGGAGGGGAAAGCCTGACCACACCAAAAGAAAAAGGGGTGGGGGGGAAATTGGATATGAGGGCTCCAAGCATTAGGTTGGTTTAGATTCGATGCAAAGACGTGGAAAGATGTGGTTTGCTGCTATTAATATCTTTGTTTCGTTTTTTGCCCCTGGAGCATCTAAAAAGCTATGACAGGCTAATGACAAGACCAACTGTATGCTTTATCATGAGGTTTTTCCTCAGACTTTTTGTCCCATATGCTCTCAATCTCTGCACCACAGGACCACAACGCCTGGGGTTGTGTGGATCACAGAGACCCTGTAGCAATTAGTCCTAGCCCAACTTCTGGGGTGTCCTGTACAGGAGGAGGACTTGCTGCCAAGCCCTGGGATCGCTGTGGACTGTCCTGAGAGGACCTCTGTGCTCTGCTGACTTCTTCTGCGTCTGGGAGAAGGTGAGGTAGGGAAGATCCCATGTTACACTGCCCAGTTGCCCGTCAGACATCTCCCTTTGTCTGCTGAACTGCTTTCAGTGCCCTGTCAGGAAGGTAGCTGTGCAACTGGGACATTACCTTGAAGTGCAGCCACCGGCACCATGTCCAGAACTCAGCAGGTCTCTACAATTCGCAAGATTTGGAGTCTCTGCAGTCTTAAAAACCTACAGCCCCTCCATGGTGGAGTGGTCCTCTGGTATCGTCCTCCTGTACTCTTCTGTTTAGGAAAGGGCAGTCTGTCCATGAGGCAAAAATCTGGGAGTCTCCAAACTTCTTTTTTAATGGCGTGAGGCTCCGTCGCTTTGATTGCTTTTTTCAGAGTGAGTGTTTAAAACTGCTGGGATAGATCTCAGGAGGACAGTGGAAATCAAACTTTAAATGTTATATTCACTTAAGGTTTGCAAGGTGAAGCTTGAGGATTTAGGTTTGATCTGGTATTGCTGAAGAAGGTGGATGCCCTGTGGAAGACCTTCCCCTTCCCACCTGCTGGGCCTGCTCTGGTAGCCCCAGCTCCGCAGCAGACAGGCTGTGGCAGCCTGCACCTCGTCCAGCACAAAGTGCAGTTGCCAGACCTGACTTTCCTGGCTGGTATTTTTTTCTGAATGATAGTTTCGGTGATGCTCAGAAAGGCTTGTGTCGTTCAAACCTGCTGTGCTACAGGACTTCCCCGGCACTGGTGCTGCCGGGCGGGACCACGTGCCAGAACCTGCAGGGCCAGAAGCGTGAATCGCCCTGGCCTTGCGCAGGAGCTGTGAAACCTGCTGGACCCTGTGTGCTACTGAGAGAGGACAATTCCGTGGAGTATTTGTACATGAAAAGTTGGGGAGGAGCACTGTGAAACAGCTTTTAAGAAAGCATGAGAGAAAGTTAACAACCAAGTGGGAAAGGGAACCAATATGGGTGTGTTTAAAGGCCCAGAGCTTTGTGTGCATTGTTTCTGAATGCTGGCTGTATGTTCAGACCTGTATAGAGACAAGAAACGATGTTGTACAAAGCTTGTATGGTTTTCCAACTTCAAAGGCTGAGGTCTGGCTTAGCTGAATTTGATTAGAATTGTTTGATTAGAACAGATTTTCATTCCTTCCAAAAATGAAGAAAACCATGGTCTTTAGTTGTAGATATACAATTTTATAGGATCAGATAGTCACCGGCTTGAGAAGGGCATGGAGACAACTCCTCAGGGTGGTGGAGGGAGCAAACTATCAGGATAAAGCAGAGGCCGTTTCTTTTCTCTGCAGGGTGTCAAATGTATGTAGTTCTTGGCATAGGTTTTCTGAGTGACCTTAGCCTAGTGATATAAATTTTAATTGCAACTTTAAATGATGCTGGGACCAGATGGGTGAAGACTAAAGAAACACCGTTAGTTCTGCCCACCTCCTCTCTGTCAGAGCTTTTCTTCTAGAGTGTGGAGAATGGCTTTGGGAGAGAGCTTAAGTTGGAGAACGGCTTTGCAAGAGGACTTAGGGATCATTTGGTTTAGGGATACCAGCAGAGCAGGAATACATGCTATCCCCATCAGTTTCTTTGTACGTATGTTGATCAATGCTGTGGAGAAGCTCTTAATGACCCGCATGGACCATGATGATGTGTGTTGAGGCCTGGGTCTGACCTACCTAAAACTGGAGGCACTGGTGCCTCAGCATGGCCAGCTGCAGTGCTGGGAGTGAAGGACGTGTTTGCAGCCGTCCCAAAGCACAGGCTGGGTTGTTCTGCCATCCAGCAACACCATTTTTCAAAGACACAAGAGAACCCCTCTCCGTGCTAGTTAGCTGCTTTTCTGTGAGCAATTGCTTCCAATGAAAATGAAAGACTAGAAGCTTTGGGAGAAGCTGGCGAGCATCTGCTGGGGTGATGATCAATTAATCCACTGCATGAGTCTTTCTTTGCTAGCATTTGTAAGGCGTGAGGGTTTCCCATTCCATGTCATGTCTTCGAAAAATGAGTAGTTTTATTTCATACCTAAAATTTAATGGTGGTTGCAGCTAATTTCACACAGCAAATTAGACAAAATACTTGAGCTATGTCCACCATCCGAACTCTACAGTGAAAGAAAAGAGCTTTTTGGAAGGTAACTTGAGAGCTACTTGAGAGGGTTAAATGTGTCTCACCGGTGCACTCAGTTTGACAGGCTGATGCACTTTGTCTAGATGATAGATATGAAAAACTAATATCTCAGTTTTCAGAGGGGGTTCTGAAACCTAAAATCGAAACCAGATGTGCAACAAAAAAGAGCAGTGTATATTACAAAGTGTTGTGAAATAGCCCAAGGGAGGCAAGTAAGCAAAAACAGCCCCGTTTCTTAGCAACCTGCAAAACAAAACAAGTAACAGCTTGGTTGGCATCTGACCGGGCAGGTTTTGGTCTTTGCAGTGGAAAAGAAGACTGGAGAAAACTTAGAATAATTCTGGAATTTTTGGTGACCCAGAAACACCTTTCTTTTCAGCAGAGTGGTTACCTGATTTCTCTCCTCCCCTAGACCTGCTCCCTGCAAATGTATAGCAGTTGAGAAACACCAGTGCTCTCTTCTTGTCTTTCCTATCTTGCTACAGCCTAATGTGGTGTGGAACACAGATCTCCCTTTTTTCCCTTGCTTTCCCACTTACTAAAGTCAATCAATCACACTCGTGAAAAGCGGGTGCAAAGTAAATGTAAAAGCTACCAAATCAAAATAATTTTGAAGACCTTGCACAACTCTAGATGATGAGATAAAGTTCGGTTCCTCAAACTGGACGAATATCTATGTGTGTAGGAATGGAAAGAAGATTTCAGTAAATAAAAAGGTAAACTTAAGCACGTAATTAATTATTTCCAAAAGCGTATTTAAATCAGTTTCTAGAAATGGTGCTCCGTTTTAATTTGTTTTCATTCAGTTTCTTAATTAAACTAGTGCATTCTCTCAACCCTACAAATGGAAAATTCACAGCGCAGATCCCCAAATGTTATTAGCCAGGTTTAAAATTCAGTCCTGAAGGCCGGATAAGCACTTGCTCACTTCAGTGGGTGCTATGATGTACAGTAGAAAGCTCTGCTGGCACAGCTGTGTCCATCAAGGGAGTGAAAACGTCAAACCTCTGAGCGACGGCTGTGCTGCCAGATGCTGTGATGGGAATGGGCTTCTACCTCCAAACCAGTCTGTTTGGGGAAAGAGCTTATTCTGCTCTACAATGTCCGTCATAGCTGTTGGCCAAGACAGATCTACTGGTATTTCTGTCTGAGCACATTCTTGCTGAGAAAATTCCTTTCTAGCGTGGGCAAGCTGTGGGGTATTCCTGTAATCAGCCTGACTCCAGGACCTACGGCTTGAAGCAAAACCACAGCGTGCCCTGAGGTTTGTAACTGAATTGTGAGAGGTAGCGTTTGTGATGGAGAGGAAAGGTGGGTGGATTTGACTTGGCTTGGTTATTTTTAGAGTAGTTGAGGCTGCCAGGCAGCCACGTTTTGGGGTTTGCTTTGTGTTGTGGCCTTTTTTTTTATTTTAACAGAATAAATTTCATTTGGAAAATGCTGTTTTGGCAGAATTAGAATTTTGGGGGAAGTTCATCTTGATGAAGTTTTCAACGGAAACGTTGCCACTACTTGAAATTGAAATAGTGACTTTCATTTTGACTCCTGGTTTCAGAGTTTAGCTCTTTTCAGCTTCTAAAAATTACTGTGATATTAAAGATTAATGATAGATATGAATGGTTTGACATTATCAGATAGAAATTCTTAATGAACTAATTTTGATCCTTTCTGCTAAAAATAACCGGGAGTTTCCATTCTACAAAATATTTGATATTTTGCTTTTCTGTCTGATTAGATTTTGGCTACTCCAGTGAAGCCTTTAAGTCACCACCAAGCTGACTGGATCTGAACCGGTATCTTCAAAGGAAAGCATGGTTCTGTTTTAGTCTCCGGTGCAAAACGGGCACAGAACAAATTTGTGTTACTGACTTCTTTCTCACATACTGAACTCGTCGTGTCTCTTGAGGCTTCTAGCAGTTCTGTAGGAAATGAGGCCTCCTGAGCTTCAAAGTCCTGTTAGAAGGATGCAAACAAAAATTATGAAAGCAATAGAAAGTGATCCCAACAGGCTATCTGAATTAGGGGTCACTATCTAATCTGATCCTGTTTCACGGGACCCATGGACGCGATCAGGACTCAGTTCGTTTTCCACCCATCATTTTAATTCTTTCTCTGGTGTCTCAAAGTGGCAGAACTTGTGCCCTAGTGCTGTCAGGTGTCCACTAGAATGAGTTTAACAGTAACTTTTATCTCAAACAATGTGCCAAAAGGAAAGCAGCACAATGGAACAATAAAACAAAGCGGGGGTTGAAACTGCCTAACCCAAAGAAAATAATAAATGATCAAAATGTTTTGTACCCTTCTCTACTATCTCCTCTTGCCTTTGCTGTTCCTGATGAGTGGGAAACTCCTCTTCCTTTCAGCGACATTTCTGGCAGAGTCGTCCTTGGACCAAGTCCCTCAATAGCAGGCGTCGAAGTAAGCAAGTATGCTTTGGGTGCAAGTACACTGTTCTCTGCAAATGTATCATGATGTAGAAATTTGTCTTCCTGATGATGAGGAGGTGGACCGTTTTCAGTATCCGTATATTTCGGCAGGCAGAATTGTTGCTACACGTGTCTCGCAGTGAGTAGAGGCTGATCTCACTGGTAGCGTGCAGCGAGGAGGGATGCATGCGCTAGAGGGGCGGATGCGCAGGTTCTGTACATCAGTCCTGGAGTCTCCAAAGAAACATCTCTGTCGTCACAGAGCAGCAGCAGAGTGTCATGGACATTTACCTCTCTGTAAAAAGGCTCATCATGCATTTCTTTCTGTATTGCCTCATATAACTATTGCAGCTGGTTTTCCTGCGTGAAGAGGGGGAGTAATTCTTAGATTAAAAAATCACGTCACTGAGAACTGCATCCATTGTAAGGTGTTTGCCAGTCTACTGTTCTTGCAGTTTGTATTTAAACTCAAAGTAAGTATACCAGTAAAATTTCTAAGTGCAGTCTAGGTCAAACGTGGCTAGTCAGGCAGGTGCAGCCGGTGCTGCTGTGTACACTCCTTTTTTAAATTGTGGAGAGAAATATGGGCATGTTTACTATTGTCAGTGCCTGAGAACCACAATGTTTAATAAATTAAAATGGTTCTTTTCAAGTTGCAAAGGCTTTTACATTTGACTTGCATTGGCCAATGAAGTCCTTTAGTGCCTGAATAAGTGGCAATTAGTGGTAAGAGTCGCAGCCATTAGTGTATCATCTTAGCTCCCTCTTTGTAAATCACAATTGGCAGCTGTGGGATTCCTCAGCAGCCCTTGACCAGTACCTGGGGCAGGAAGGAGATGGATCTACGGGAGCATTTTGGAAGTGGCTGTTTCTAGTGGTCTTTTTGCAGGATGGAATGGGGTGACCCATCCGTGGTGAGCAGCTCATTGTAGAGGATGTGCTTCAAGAAACTAGGAAACCTCGGAAGAGGGAATACTATGGGGGAGATGGCAAGTCTAGCAGTCATAGGATATTCATGTCTCTTCCTTTGGTGTTCACGATGCGTTGAATTCATTGCAACTCCACCGTGTAAAATCAGCCTGCCCCTGCATGATGTTTTCTGTGTTCCCCCATCGGGCTTACAAGTGTCATTGGGTCTCCTCTCCTCCTCAGCTTCTGAAGGGTGGCACTCCTGACATGGTAGGGAGCAGGGGATGGTAGGGAACACACAAGGATGCATTTACATAAATGCAATTTTCTCTTGAGGCAGCTTTGTCTAAATGAAGCATTAACATGCACGTTTTATTCAGTGGGACTCTAATGTTTTCGACCGTGATGATGTCTTTGTAAATCAGGCAAGGAGACGCTTGAAGCTGCTGTGCATCGGTTGTGCTCTTGTCAATCCTGTTTGCGTGTCAAGGATTTTTCAGAGTGAAAGGTTTAGATTAAACACATAGTCATGAGTTTTCTATTCTGCATTTGAAAACAAAGTGTTTCTGTCCTAAAACCCCATTTTCAAGGGGTGGCAATCCCAGTCGCTCTGTTATGCCAGTAATTGCCTTCACTTTATACTAATGAACTTCAATATCTTTCGTGATACGGTGCTATCGTTCATACTTCCAGGAAAGATGAGCAGAGAGATAACCAGACCTCGTGACTCAGTGTAAAATTATTTATCGTATTTAACACCCAGGAGTTGGTTTTGGTGCTTCTCATAGGTACCTATCCCGTCTGTGAGAACACACAGAAGTGGACAGATGAGGAACTTCTAGTCACTTTGCAGCTGTGTTTTGTCACAGGATGAAAGTGTGCAAGATACAGATCACTTACAGCTGCTGAAAAACAAACTGAAACAAAGAGTCTCACAATGAGAATGGCTGCAGCCAGAGTTCATAAAAGGGCTCTATATGCTTTCTAATGTAATAAGCCTTTATTCTGCCTGGCTAGGCCTTTGAGTAATTGTAAGAGAAAAACTGACATCTCTTTTCAATAGGAAAGAAGAACATTTATTTTATTCCTAACAGTTTTAACAAACCTCTCCATGATGAATTATATATTTATTGTAACTGCGTGCTCCACAGCCACAAATTCTTGCAGTCTCTTTCCAGCTGAAAGCTCCAATAAAAGACTTCCTCAGATAAAGGCCAGAGGATTTGAGCCATGGTTCTTGTACTTAGATTAATTCAGTTACTCTGATTTCTCTGGACTGGAGATTTCACAGACCAGATGAGTCGAGAGTACAGTAAATGAAGTTAAAAAATAGTGATTGTGGAGCCATGTGCCTCAGCTTCTACTAGCTTCCTTCCTTGATTTTTATTTTCCCACTTTCCTCCATCATCTATGGCTTTTAATCTCTTTCAGTGTTCTTTTCTTCATATAACACTGAATCCAGGGGTGCTGACAGCTTTTCTTCATTCAGAATAGATGTAAAAATCGGTCAAGTTCTTTTTGGAAAAAAAAGGTTAAAAAGGAGCCATTACCCCCAAAGAAACAATCATTTGCCAGCTAGGATGCAATTCAGCTGTGTGGGCAGAGGGGATTTTTCAGGAAAGCTGTGTGCCCCTGGGAGGAGAAGCACTGGGGAGTAGCCAGAGGGGAGGCAGACAGACAATAAGAATTGGAAATAAGAACGGAAAACGTGGCTGTGAAATATACTGAGGATAAAGGTAGGTGTCCACGGAGGCTAGGAGGAAAACAGGCTTTCAGCCTTGAGCAAAGAGCGTGACTCCAGTTGATATAGTCCTGTTTTGTTCTGGGAAACAGGACCTCATAAATAAGATTACACTGGAGAAATACCTGACACTGTTCTGCAGCTAATGGAAACATCTTAAAAGACTGAATATAGGCCAAGTATGTGGGTCAGTAGAGAAACTACTATTTATATTTGGACCTGCCTACAAATACAGTATAATATCCAGCTGTTGAAAATACTAAGAGAAGTTGCAGAGAAGTTTTTTAGGTATAAAATGCCAAAGGCTTTGTCAGGTGATGTTGCTGTTAGAAGCACAACTTTATTTTCATCTCCTGTGAATTCAGTGGGCAGCTTCTTAAAAGTTCCCATTTCACAAGGTTATCTTCAATCTGGTGAGTAAAAAGGATCTGCTCCCTGAGTAAAAACCTTCCTGAATCACAGCATAAAACTGAAATATGAAATAACATACACTGAAAGTGAATTTTGCTGTGGATATTTAAGTATTTCTACGACTTTCAGCTTCTAAGAATTTTCTCTCTTTACTTGCTGTCCTGTCAAATCCACTTCTGTCTTGGGAAGGTTCTCGCTCCCAGGTTAGAGGATCTCAGGAATTTTCGCTGAGTTTGACCATGCACGCTGCAGGCGAGCTGTATACGCACGCAAAAACAGGGTTTTGAGAAGTATGAGTTCCCTATCCACAAAACACTCATTGTACATTATTCTTGCCTTGTAAAGAACATCTGTTACAGAATTTAGGATGTGATGCATCCCTTATAAAAAGAGAGAGGAGGGAAAAGGTTGTAGGAGTCACTGATGCTACGAAAAGGGTGTTCATTACAATTTCTCCCTAAGTATAAGCAATGAGTGTTTTGGGAGATCTAGGGCTGAGCTCCATTTTGGAACAGGCCCATAGCATCAATGGGAGCTTTCTGTTGTTGGGGTGGAGGACTTTGATTTTCATCAGAGCTGTGGGGTCTTGTTTCTTACTGTAAAAAAGTATCATGCTCTGTTCTCTACTACATCCATTGACGCAGGACAAAGGCTGTTACTTACAGCCAAGCTGGGCTGTAAGTTTGTATTTTTTTTCTCTAAGTTCTTTTGTGATCCAAATCTGTAAGAAAACAGCCAACATGTAATTCTGCACTCAAAGAAAATGACTTTTTTTTCCCCCATAAATGCAATCTAGACAGTAACTGGAGTTAGCAGAGCCTTGAAGGTGCAGCTGGAGAGAAAAGCAGAGTGTCATGTAGAAGGGTGTAGTTGAGTAAAAGAAAGCTGTTCTAGAGGACATAGGGGGCCTGGGAGGGGAGAAATTGGACATGAAACCTTCCAAACAAGGCCAGAGTGCAAGTTTATTGCAATCTTCAACAGCTTGCATTGCACTGGTGGCTGGAGCTCGTGCTGATGGGCCAAATTTTGCTCCCTACTGTCTCTGTTGCTGAGCCAAACGTGTGACTTATCTGTAGCTGTATGGATGCAACCCTATTTACTCTTGGTAGTGTGTATGAGAAGGGTGACTGAAAGCAGAGTTAAATTCCCTGTATTTAGATATTAGCTCTATCTGAAAGTCTTGAAGATCTGCAAATAAACCATCCCTGGGAACTTAGAACAAATGGAGAAAATGATGTGCAGGAGAGGTCGAGTCACCAGAGCAAGATGACAGGGTGAGAGCAAGGTCCCAGTCAGGAACCTCCGGTTTGCTCCCGGCTGCAGTGCACTCCGTCTTTCATCCTGCCTGAAGGAAGTGGAAAAAATTATTTCATAATCCTTTGTCATGGGGTCAAGTATGCTGCAGGTCATGTGGCCAAAGCCATTTGTTCAAGTAGCTTAAGCTGAAGGCTCCTCAAAAGCTGTTGAAAACTCACGGCCTTTCCTTCCTCAAAGGAGTAAAGTCCTGCGTCCAAACTAAACACGGACAGTTCTTTCCCACTTGATCTTGAGTGCTGACCAAGACCTGCTTCCTTTTTCTCAGTGGTGTCTTTTGTATCTGAGAGATTTTGCTGCTCTTTCTGCAGCATCCTTTAAGCACAGTAGGCCAAGATGAACAAAAAAGTCATCTTTCACACTGAAAATTTTAAATTATTGCAGTTTGTCAGACTTTTTAAAAGCAGCAACCTTAATAATATTTGGTGTTTTGGCGGTTTGGACGAGTCCCTGACTGCTGGTGTTGTTGATGGTGTGTTCCTGTCAGTATTTTGTACTGAACTATCTAACAGCTGTCTTGGCTTCCTTCCCCACTAAAACAACTGCTGCTTCACAAAGAACACAGATAATTTTGTCTTCCTTGATATTAACAGATCAAGAGAGGCCTTTGCCAATACAAACTCATCTTTTATTTTTACAGTCTGAGAAAGATCCTTGGTAGAATCTGTTGTTCTCTTTTATTCTGTACTTGGATACTAGCTGACATCTAATCATTTCATTTCGAGTGATGCTGAGCGGGTGGGACATCTAGAAGGGGAATAAAACCTCTCGCAAAAGAATCAAAGTTAAAAGGAACCCATGGGCAAAACGAAAAGCCATGCACAAGGCACCAAAATGAAAGGGCTTGTTTAAAGGCAGAACAGTCACAGCACAGTCTTCGTCTAGGTTTTTAAAGGCAGTAAAATGAGAGATGCTGCACTGAGATTAACATTCATCTCCCGCCATGTCCATAAATTCCATGCCTGTGCGTGGGAAGGAGAGTGGCATCATACACCAAATGGGAAATGCTGCTGTTCCTGCTTTANTGCTGCTTCACAAAGAACACAGATAATTTTGTCTTCCTTGATATTAACAGATCAAGAGAGGCCTTTGCCAATACAAACTCATCTTTTATTTTTACAGTCTGAGAAAGATCCTTGGTAGAATCGGTTGTTCTCTTTTATTCTGTACTTGGATACTAGCTGACATCTAATCATTTCATTTCGAGTGATGCTGAGCGGGTGGGACATCTAGAAGGGGAATAAAACCTCTCGCAAAAGAATAAAAGTTAAAAGGAACCCATGGGCAAAACGAAAAGCCATGCACAAGGCACCAAAATGAAAGGGCTTGTTTAAAGGCAGAACAGTCACAGCACAGTCTTCGTCTAGGTTTTTAAAGGCAGTAAAATGAGAGATGCTGCACTGAGATTAACATTCATCTCCCGCCATGTCCATAAATTCCATGCCTGTGCGTGGGAAGGAGAGTGGCATCATACACCGAATGGGAAATGCTGCTGTTCCTGCTTTAAATGCCAGAGCTGGACAAAAGTCTGCAATATCCCCAGCAGGCCGTTTTCCTGCTGCTCTACGCAGCCTCTCTGTGTGGTGACAGAGGTGTTCACCACAGAGGTGCTCATGGTACAGAGTCTGCGGAGTGGGGTATTGGGATGTTAACTGTGACTCCAGCGAGACTAAAATGCAAACTTGGGTATGAATGGGCTTGTCCACGAGCTTCTGGTCCAGCTGCGGTCAGCGGCAGGCATCCTGGGGTGGTCAGTGATTTAATACTCAATGGGAGGACGGGACTTAGTACTTGGCACCTGCCATGGCAATGTCAGGGACAGAAGGTTAGATGGACTCGCTACAAACAGGAGGAGAGAGTCCTTCCTGGTGTGAAACTGCTTGCTTCTGTGGCGGTGCTACGTCCAGTTTTTAGTAGATTAGTTAGTTCTGGATAAAAGTAAGACAATTTCAATTTGAAAATAGTGGGAGTGGATTAGAGCAAAATTTTAGACTCAAGTTAAATTTTAGGATGTAAAATAGGGACAAAATTTGTTTTTTAATGCCATTAAAAGCAAAACTCCTGTCAAATGCATCATATTGAAGGGCTGATCCTCCAGAATGCCCTAGGGGATTTTAGATGGTGAATCTGCCAGTGATTCAGAGATGACCGAGGCTCTCTGAAAAATCTGCCAAACACCTTGAAGGCTTGGCTTGTAATAGCTCTATACTGTTCATTTCCAGCAATTGATCTTTAAAATACCCTAGGCTATGCATTGCTAGTCTATCGATCAGGCAGAACTGAGGTCCTTTCCGGAGCACTCTCATGTCTGCATGTTGCATCACAGTCATCTCAACAGTCACAGACCAGGCTGCCATTGCTTCCTTTCACGTGTTTTTTCTGGAGTCACCCAGCCAAAAATGTGGTTCTCTTCCCAGATGTTTCCCTAATGTCGCACCTGTGCAATAAAAGGTCAGGATCTCTGGGTCTTTCTTATTTGGACTGGTTGAAAGTAACCATAGGTTTCAGTGCCCCTTTGGATTTATAACAGAGTTTTTAATGAACTTTATTGCAAACCGGACGGTTCAGGGGAGCAGGAGTAGCAGAATAAACAGTTTCTTAGTACCCAGGGTGAAATCCTGAGTTTGAGATGAGTAAAGCGAGAATTTCATGCAATCCGATTCAATTTTAGAATTCCAAATTCAGGGCTTAGGCTTGCATAAATATACATACCTAGCTGTGCATACATACATAGCCACCAATCTATTCAACTGTGAAGGTTACCTCTTAGCAGAGTTGGGCGTGGACTATTATTTGCAAGTTACCGCCTTGGAGTCACCATGGAAGAAAAGCAGTACAGCAGTGTAGGGGAAATCTGCTAGTTTCAGAGCAGTTAGGTAGGTAAACAGTAATACTTCTCACTGCCTTCCTCCCACATGGATAATGAGCTGAACCCGTACTATGAGTAATTTGGTTTTTTTAAGAATTGAAATTGACCCCAGATCAGAGCATGTGTACCATGTTTAGTGTGCTGTTGAAGAAACTGAAGGCTCGTCGTTCGAATTTGGGGAGGTGGCTGCATTTCTATAAAATGTAGTAAGATGAAATTACGTGGGGAAAGACTCTTGTGTGAAAGATATAATAGATTATCTTTAAGGGACTACCAGAGGGCACCTGGACGGTATGGTATACTATAAAAACCTATAGGGATTGCAATAGAAAGCATTCTACCCCTCCTCCCTTACGTCAGCTTCTGTCAAGCAATTCCTATTTACTTATCAAGCAACCCCAGTGACTTCAGGTTTCACGAATTCTAAGTGTTTACCTGCAAAGAAAAGAGCCCCTATTAAATTGGTGGAGTATTCAGTGAGATGTTTTCATTTGTGTTTGAGATGTACCTTAACTTACTCTAATGATAGCTGACTGGTATACCCGACAGTCCCTTTGCATTTGTGTGTTACCAACTTGCGTGTGCGTAACACATAAGTTGTTTCTTTACATCTGGTGTTATTTTTGGCTGCCTGGTTAAGATGCCTGCCTATCAGATTAATATTTATTTAATGACTAGTGGTAGGTAGCAAATAAGGAACATGCAGATTGTGTGATGTAATCTGTGTAAAGAGCAGTATATGTTGGCTAAGTATTTGGTCACCGTCAGGTCACCCTCTGACTGCAAATACCACACAAAGCCGTGGCAGAGTTGTTTTTTCCTCCCACTTCAAAAAGAAAGCTCTCGTGATAGCTTGTGTGCCACAGCGGTACTGTTGGCACATTGTGACTCTTTAATGGCTTTACTATAAATAAAAGCAAAATATCTTCATGATATCATTCCTCCTGTAAACACGTTGGTGGTGGTTTGTCAAATAGATGTTTCGCAGCAAGGTCAGGGTTCTCTACAATATTTGTGTGACACCAAGTTCCTGAGACTTCTACAAAGGCTGTGCCAAATGGAAGAATTCATGAGACTGCTCTTCTGCCTCTTTTCTCTGGGCTGTGTCTACTCACAACGCAGCTGGCCAGCTGTCCTCCAGGCAGAGAAACTTCATAGAAGTGGAGACCTGGCTCCCACAACGGCTCTGTCCTGAAGTCCAGGTGCAATGATGTCTGGCCACTTGGCCGTATGAAGCTCAAGCCTCTGTTCAAGGGAGGGAGTTTAGGCATGGCCAAGATGTTTCTGTTTCGGCACTTCATCCCTTAGGAGCAAAAAAATGCATGAGGGGAATTCCTGTCCCATCCTCCTGCACCGTAGGCCTCAGGCTTGTCAGGGTGAACAAAAATGAGCTATAGACTCCTCCTGGGGAGGGGAGGTGGAAGGAAGAGAGCCATCCTCCCTGATCTTCTCGCCCCTTTCCTTGCCACTGTAAATCCTGACCGTATTCACTCCCATGCCAGGTTTACCCTCCTGAGGGCTGGTGATGTGAGCACAGGACTGCAGTAGCTGGTGTACAGGACCTTCCTACCTTTTGCCATTTCTCCCAGGCTGCTTCATGCAAATGCAAAAAATCCAGCTTGAATCACTAACTTTGTATTTCCAACTCCTTGTATGTGCTAAACCTGAGCGAGCTGCTTCTGGTACAGCTCTGCACTGAAACGGATGTGCCCTTGTCAAAGCTTATGCTTGGCTTTCAGGTTCATTTATAAACTCTATTACAAGTTTACAGAGGAAACACTGACACGATCTCTGCCATGGTGGTCTGACAGGCACAGAAGGCATAACTTTGGATAAGCATCACTTGAATAGCGTGCCTGAGCACATTTTAGTGCCTAGTCTTCCAATGGTGTCTAATAACTTGGGTTTGTTCCTTATATCAAATGCTTAGGCCTCACCTTTCCAAACTGTTTACGTAAAATACAAATATTGAGGCTTTTTAGAGCTTAGAACATTGTTTCCAAGTTAGAGGGAAGCAAAAAATGGTAACACTTCAGCAGGAAATAGGAATAAGCAATATAATTGTTTCTCTTACCTTGGTAAATATTCAGGTGAAACAGTAAGTTACGATTAGGTGTACCTGTTCACAAGCACTCAGGTTCCGGACAGTAATTTTTTTATATCTTTTTTTTTTAACCTTTCAGGAGGAGTGTAAGTTCATCCCCAAACTAGCAAGGTCCTAAACTACTTAGGTGCATTCAAAACTTCTCTGCAAGTCTTGGGTTAGAAAAATTGACTCACGAGAAACCTTACAGGTTGAGTGATTTGAAGCAAGATCAAGAACTCTAAGACAAGTTAATTAAATATACTGAAATCTCTTTCTCCCCAAACCTGCTAATCCGAATGACTTGGCCACCTGAATGGTAACGTGTTATCCCCTCTGCCACTCCTGCTGCCATGGCTACATTTTGCCTTAAGTCAAAACTTTGGCTTTAAGAAAAAATATATATATATAAAAAAAGAGCACTCTGGTATGTCTGACTGCATACTAATATTAGCAAACATGACCTTGAAATAGCATCGACATTCATTAATCTGAACACTGCTATAGTTCAAAAATGCTCAGGTTACTGACGTTCGCTGCAATTTTCTTCCCCACGCCACTATCAATAGCAGTCTTAATACCAACCTTTGAATATACTAATTGCCTCGAACTGCCTTTAGGCAAATAAGTAATTCTGTGATGCAAGACGAGAGAAAGGAATTGGGTTTCTGAGTAGGTTAACTTGGACATTTTCCAGTCAGCAGATACGTATATGCCCTCATTTAGGTGTTTACGGATTTTCTGCTACAGGAGTTTGGTAATGCATTTTATGCCTATAGGTGGAAACTTAAGGCAAACTTGGGTGCTCTGGGCTGTTCTTTGGCTGGTGAAGTCATCAGAGCTCAGCAGTAAGCAAGACGTCTTCCAGCTGACACCGGCGACTGCTTTGAGAATCTGTGAGCTGTCTTTGGCCTCAGAGCTCAGCTCCATCTGTAAAGTAGGTTTCGTGGCATCATATGTACATTGAAGGCATGAGGAAGTATTCCTTGTGAAATTAAAGGTTTCAAAGGAGCATCTTTGCAGGCTCTGAGAAAGTGAGAGCACATCCTTGTAAGATGTGTTTGTGCATAATGTAGATTTTAAGTAGATGCTAATTGCTAAATTGTGTGTTACTTTGTCTTCAGAATGTCATTACTCCGCTTAAGAAAGCAATCTCTAATACTTGTGAAAGCAAAATTGTTGACTGCTTATATGAAACCATGTTTCTCCTAACTGGTATCTGTGAAGTAATTCTAGGTAACCACATACAGAAAGTTAATTTAGGATTTTAAGAATTATTCTTTCCTAGTGCTCTCTCAGCACCAGTTACATAAATAGATCCAGAACATAGCTAGTAAATTTAGAAGAGGCAGGCGGAGGGGACTCGGTTGTGCCTGGGTCAGCAGTGGTTGATGTCCTGGCTTCACCATGGTGGATTCTGTGCGACGGCAACAGAGCCCTGTACCCACGTGCTTCACTGTTTCTTCAGAAACAGAACGTGTTCGCTGCTGTCACCTACCACGTCCCCTGAGAAACCTCAGACCTGGTCAGAAGGAGTATAAATTGTTATTCATCGCTCAAGTTTCTCTTAGGAACTGTCAGTCGGTCAAGGATTATAAACAGGCTGAAGAAGATAAGGAATGCATGTGGTATTCTTTATGATTTTATTCAATGCACTTTAAAAAAACCTTGTGGTCCCGTTTTTTTCCTAAAACTCTGGGAACTGGAAGACCTGATAGTTTCATTAAGCTGAATGGTTTTGGTGACACCATTGACTGGTGGACTGTTTTTAAAAAGCACACTAGGTAAAAGTACACTTAGTAAACTGTACTTTAAATATAAATCACCAGCTTCTCTCTGCAAAAAGGCATAGCAACTGGAACCTGTCCTGATCTGTTGCTTCCTCCCTGCAGTATATAAAAATGATGAGGTGCCTCGTTTCAGCAAATGCCCTCTTTCTGTTTTCTGTAGCTTGCTGATTTTTTTCTGCATTGGCTTTTGAGTTTTGCATCCCTAAACGGAGCATCATAGGCGATCATGAGTCACTGTACAGGAACTAAATGTCAAAGTTGAAATAAAGTTTACTGCCGCAGTTGGTGTGAACAGTGTGACTGGCGGTGTGTCATTCTCATAGCATGGATGTCTGGGCAGGGGAGACCTAGGTTGCCCCTGTTTAGAGAAGAGCATAATTCGACAGAGGTGTCACTGAAAGCATGGCAGCTTCTGCCCTGATGATCTTTAAAACACACATCTGAGAGAGTCAAAAGACCTTGAGAACAAACGTGGTGACGCAAAATGATACGCGGGGCAAAGTGCCCTCCAAGTCAAGAGAGCCGCCTCTGTGCCACAGCGTGACTGCAGACATGCTCCTACCCCAGCAGAATGGTGTGTTTTCCCAGAACAGCTTTGTAAGGATAACTGAGGAGATCTCAAACTTGAGGTGCCATGCAGAAGGCAAGGCTCTGCTAGGCTCTCTCCTGCGGCCTTATGCTGTAATAGCATGTGAAAATTGTCTCTTGGGTCCTCATCTTAACAGAAACCACTATAGCACTTAATGGGGAATGCTAAAGGGTTGTGATAGAAAACTCTACCCTGGACCTGTGTTAGGAAGTAACACTCAAGACACTTGTTTTGGCTCATTTCCTGCCCTAATGTCACCCCTGCCATCATGGGCTCCCCTTCTTGCAACTCACGGTGTTGAAAACGGGAGAAGATGGAGGAGTCACTGTGGCCTTGCTGATGACAGCAGACTGGGCTCTTTCTGCTGCCGACTTGCCCAGGTAGCTTGAATAAATTGCTTCAGTGTGCTAAGACTCTGGTTTGTCTTCTGAAAACTGTGTGGGGTGTTCTCAAACTGTTTTGAGATCAATGGCTGAAGCCTGATGTTTTGCTATTAAGTAAGTGCCACAAAACATAGGAAGTTAAAACATGACAATTAAAAACAGGCAGCAGAAACAAAAAAAGTTGCAGAAATTCCTCGCTGCTTCAATTGAGACTTCTTTGGATCAAGTATCATCCTTCCTGAACACAGAGCAAGTGTCGAATGACAACTGTAAATAATCAGCGATGGTTTAGGACCATGGTTTTAGGGTAGGTTGTGCCACTGTGATGGGAACTCAGAATCTTTGATTTCCAGGGGCTTTAAAGACACACAGAATCTTGGAGTTCGAATATTAGGTTTTTCTCTTTTTTTATCTGGCTCCAAAGCTTCATTCCCATTCAGCAGAACTCCATAAATAAATAAAATAACTTTAAAACCCCTAACATCTGACAAACTGCCCTCTTGGTATTTTTAGGTCTTTTACGGAACATTGTTTATAGAATGTTATTTATAGATTTTTTTTATATGCTCCCAGCTAACTTGCCTTGCTGGCTCTTTGCAGAAGCCTCTGCACTATTATAGTACATAGCAGCACCCCTGTAAGTGTCAGCATTCCTCTGCAGAGTTGGCACTTCAGCAAGGACGTGCTAGGTACATGACCCAGCTCAGGAGGTACGTATTGTCCTACATAAAGTGCCAGTGCTGAGCCTGTTCCAGTTTTATTAATTCCCGTTGCCTACATACAGCTTGAACATTATTACAGGCAAGGATTCATTCTTTTCGTCATTTGTGCCTCCTGGTCACAGTTTGTAACAAGGACAGGAGACAAAAACTGGAAGCAGTGCATGGTAGAAGTCTGAGTCTGTGAAATGAAATTCAGAGCAAGGAGGAGAGTCTCAGTTGCTAGAGCTCCCCAAATCAAAGTGAATTAGCCAAATCCTTTTAAATAGGAAAGACACAAGGTAGGACTCATGGTTGGGAAGCATCTTGGTAGCTGAGACTTGGAGGATGCAAATGGTAGAGATCTGTGATTCTGAAATGTGTTCCAAATCTGGTCCTTCCAAAGATCAGTCGCCTTGCGCTCTGTGTACTGGTTGTTTGCTGCTTGCTGGAACTAGGCTTGGCCAAATGCTCCTGGTCTCAGAGAGCACGTAAGGTGCCAGATCAGAATCTAAGCATTGCTGACTTGCAGCAGCTGCAGGATGGCTTGGATACTGTCAGGATATTCTGCTTTGCTGTCAGACTCTGAATGTCACATTGACTCTTTGGGCACTTCTGGCCTGAAAGAGCAAGGGAGTGCTTCTGGAACTGACTCCTTTCCATAGACTCAGCAGGAGTCCTGACACCTAAAATGCTGGAAGAGCCATGGCTAGTGGTAACAGGGGTGAGGTTCAGCTGAAGGAGGCACGTGTAAGAAGCAGCTTTTCCCAAAACTTGAGAAAAGGTCAAAGCACGTGGAGCTGGCATTCTGGGACAGTCCTGCTGCTCGTAACTCATGTAACTCTGTCCGTATGAAGCCATTCCCCGCTTTCAGCTCCTTTCCAGGAGAAAGTGAAACTGTTTCAACTTTGAGAAAATACCTGGACATCACGCTTACCTTATTGTAGACCACTTATGCTTTCACCTCTGTCTCATCAGACCCTAAAAATAACTAATTTTTGTCTCCAAAGTCTTGATATCTCTCCAAGCTGTGCTCTTATTACTTTTATTACAGCTCTTGTGAGTCATATCTGCAGATTACATGAGTCGGGTTTCAGCGGTGACCATCTCAAATTGGCTGGCCATTTAAGGTGGAAAAATTCACCATTAGTTCATGTGTTTTTATTTGGTCTATGGTCTTTGTGTTACGAGTCTTTGCCATTTCTCTTTCCTCTTATTTTTTCGAGTATAGTGACATTCAATTGTAAGTTTGCATTCAGGGCCATTGTAAGGAAAACTTTACTCTGTGGGCCTTGGAGGCATGAAGCTGTCCTTAAAACAGAAAAATGAGTTTCAAGTTCTCTGATTTACCTAAAATCAGTGGAGTTTGCAGGCAACAAATAATGCAAGGAGCCTGAGCAGGCCTTGGCAAGCTGAAGGGCGCTTGGCCAGCATGGCTGTGCTGAGCGGGGATGATGAGTATTGACAGGCACAAGCTGTGGGGAGCGTGTAGGTGCCTCCAGCTGCTGCCAGGAGCTTGCAGGGACACCGAGACAAGATGCACTTGCCATGCGGAAGGTAACACAGGAAACATTACGTTTCCCAGAGCAGTGGCGGGGAATGGCAGAGTGTCCTCTACGAGCTCAAATTTACAAAAAGGAAAGCATTTTGTCAGCTGCAGCTTCTGACAGAGTGAGGATTGTGGGTTTCTGCATTCAAAACCAAATTTCGTTAAATTGGCAAGCAGCTACTAGTGCTAATGTGAAGAGTTCTTCCAAACTCCGAGAGGGGGAATTTACACCGTGCTGAAAACAGCAATGAAATCACACTGCTTCCTTCCTTGCTGCAGCTAGCCTTTGTACCGTGCTTAACGTGTTAGCTCTTCCAGGGTAGACAGGCGACTGCTAACACTGCTTGTCTGGAAGATATGAACGTAATATAAGACAGCTATTCAAAGGCTACTGCTGTCTTGCGAGTGATTTATGGTACGCAGGAAAGATTCTGATGTGTCATGCTGCAGGGAGAAAGGAAAGCGGGACCGGGGTCATGAACAAAAAGGAATTTGCTTATCCAATTTCCGTCTCTTTCTGAGTTTGATTGGAACTCACAGTTGTCAGGCTGTGTTTAAGTCTCGTCTTTACCAACGCCTCCTTAACTGCGGAAGGTCAAAACCAATTATTGTTTTGCCTCCAGGGACTTTCCTTCTTCAGAGAGACCTTACAGTGGATATTCTTTAAACCCTTTCCTTCCAATTAAGGCAGCAAATTCCTTTTTTAGAGGGTTTTTAGAGGGGATGGGGGGACAGTAATCGGGACACTGATAGATTTATCAATAGCCTTGAAAAACAAAGCCTGTATGTCTCAGGAAGCTTGAAATCCAATTCCTTTCAATGACTTTTCTCACTCTGAACTTTAAATCTGTCATTTCATTACACAGGGAATGGAAAGCCCCTAATTTTCCCAGGCTACAGTTTTCCTCTGTTTTTTAACCCTCAAATACCATGTGGATCTATGCCTCTCTGAGTACCTAGTGTTTAAGTTTTCAATCTAGATAAAAATGTTTAAGTTCTCTTTCTGGTAGGAATTCACAGCTTTATGGACTGGAGGCAGTTGTGAGAGGCTGTACCTACAGCAGCAGCTGTAGTCTGACAAGTAGTTAAGAAGTCTTCCAGATCTTCGACGTGGAAAGGGAGAAGATCCTGAGACAGTCTTGCATTTTTTTTTCCTTTTTCCTTTCCTTCCTGTTATGAGCAACCTTGTTTTCAGTACCTCCTCCTGCTCCAATCCACTGATACCCACTAAAGCCTGTGTCAGCAGATGGCTTTTTTTAAATTCACATACGTATCACAGCTGCTGTCATTATTCTTTTACCCATTGGAGGGGTTAAATGTACTGTTTCCTCCGTATTTTGAATGTGTCGTTTGTTGTGGGAGAAGTAGCAGCAGAGCAGACAGAAAATATTGTCTCTTGGAAGAGAAAATCCGAGTGTAAAGACAGGGGAGGAAAGCTGTGGAGGAACAGTATGTAGGGGAAGCAATACCCTGGTATCACAATTGGTACTATATGTTGCAAAAACACTTTTAAATTGCTATTTGTATCATCAGGATGAACTGTGAAACCATTGTACTCGGCGTGAGGTGTAACTGCTGCACTTCACCAGGTACTTCTGTATACTGTAATGTTTAGGTGGCCGAGATTATATTTGCTATGCTGGCTGCTCCTACAAAAATACTAGATTGTGCATAATATTAAAGGAAGTCTGTTTTTCTGGAGCTTGCATATTTAAGACCCTTGATTAAATGCATTCACGGCTTCACTGAAGAATTGCAGAACTATGATTATGTGATTATAGGGCAGCTGTGGTCTTGTGGACTGAGAATAAGGACAGGAATTAGGAGATGTGAGTCTTGTTCTTGATCTGCCACAGTCTGTTTTGTAAGATCCTGGGCGGGTCACTTATAGCGCTTTGGCTACCATTTGTTAGACTTATTTTATATGTTTACTTTTGGAGGACTCAACTCACTCCCTTGACTGTGTTATCCACAGAGAGAGTGTGGAGTGACTGGCTCAGATGCTCAGGTTCCCATCCTAGATGCCTGAATTCAATCAGGTAATTCCTATCTACTGTGCGTAATGGGGCTGATGAGTGCCCTGTTGGTCAAGATACTGTTTGCAAATGGTTTATAAAGGGTTAATCTAATCTGAATGTTTCGATCAGTCATTACATACAAAGTCGAATAAGTCCAGGGGGTGCTGATAAATGACTTACAATTTACTGTTCCTGTCTGCAACGTGTGTATAACAAGGGTTAGCCAGGTATTAATCCTTTCTAAAACTTTTATGAATAAAACTTGAATGCTGAGTGTGCCTGAAATACTCTTAGGTATGACTGAAAGCAGAGGGGCAGAGTACTGTTTTCCTGTGACACGGTGCTAGCCTTTAGCCCTGAGATCACATCTGGACAGACGTCACAGCAGCAGTGCTAAGAAATATTTTACTGGTTGAAAAGAATGATTCCCTTCTTACCCAGAGTAAAGAAAATGATCCAGGTCTAATAATAACTTGCTAATCTCGCCCCACCGGACTAGCGCAGATAGCGCAACGGAAATTTCCCTTTCAACTACTGGGAGAGCCTGTCCCCGAAGAGGGCTTTTCTTTTGATAAGGTGTCTCTCGTATCCCGGGCTGCTGAACCAGCCTGAATCAGCACGTCACCATGTGAGTGCAGGAAGATCCCGGTCTCAGCCGCTGAGTCACATGAATAACTGGAATAGTTCTGCAAAGCAGAATTAATTCCCAGAACCTCTTCAGGGATATACCAGCAGGCACATGCTTTTGCTCCAGAATTACTTTACAGCTCTGTGATGTAGTGGAAAGGCCACTACTGATATTTTTAATGGAGATGAAGCAGTTTACCTGGTGTTAGAGTGTTAAACCGTACAAGTTTATTGTTGACACTCTCCTGCTTCCAAGAAGATTTAAGAATAAGCCACGACATAACAGAGCTATTAGGGTTAAGCTCAAATCAACTGTGCAATGACTCAGAGCTTGTAGTCCTTTCAAACCCAGCGCTGAGGGGAGGAAGCTTGTTATTATTAACTATTGAGTAGCTTGTTGTTCATGCAGGCTGTTTAGGCAGCAAAGATATCTAAGGAAACTCTCTGGGGTTTTTGATCTCTTACACTTTGGCAAAAAAGTCTTGAGTCACAAGAAGAGTAAATAAACAGCCTTGAGATTCTGGTTGAGCAAAATCCTTAGACTACATGCTTGAAATTTGGGCAGAGATATGAAATTCTCTATAGGACCTTTCCGTCCTAAAACTTGTGAAGGCTCCCTGTATGATAAAGAAACGAACTCATCTAAAACAGGGAAGTGAGGGAAGAAGGCTCTGTAGCAAATGCAGAATCCAGCTATTGCTCCAAAAAGTGGACCAGGGTGCGGGGGCTGTGATAGGGAAGTAGGATGAAATAGGATAATAGGAGAGCACGTAGCAGGNAAACGAACTCGTCTAAAACAGGGAAGTGAGGGAAGAAGGCTCTGTAGCAAATGCAGAATCCAGCTATTGCTCCAAAAAGTGGACCAGGGTGCGGGGGCTGTGATAGGGAAGTAGGATGAAATAGGATAATAGGAGAGCACGTAGCAGGTTAGTGGTTAATGGAAGTTTTGAAAAGTTTGTCCTTTTAAGCTGTATTTTATGTTATCTGAATAATAGCGATAAGCTGAGCAGGCACACGGGGGAATGAGGAAGCAACACCACTTGTACTTCCACCTGTTGCTCTTGAATTTATCTTAAATGAATACAGGAGAATCCGCCCTACAGTCCAGCATCACTGCTAAGACAAACTGATTACATGGCTTTTACTTCTGTCCTCCCCTCATTGTTCTAGAATATTAAACTGAAAGTTTGTGCCATTGAGTTACAAAATGCTGTAGTTTTAATATACGTAGTAATGTTTTAATATGCGTAGTCGTTCAGAAAACCTTATGTGGTGTTACTCTTGACCTGTTGTTTTCAGCAACCATCACAAAAGAACATGAAATTTAGAAGTTTGACATAATTGGGAAATATTACTGAACAGGAGATCAAGGGCCAGCGTTTATAAATCTGGATGTCTGTGCTTTTATTTTGCCCACAGATGAAAATGTGCCACTTGCGCTCAAAGGCAGTGCCGCTCCTTGTGGTGTATCAGAAATGAATGCTCATCAAACCCAAATGTTATTTCTGATATCTGTTGCTTGTTTGGATGGCAAAATTTGTGATAACGGTCAGAAGAAAGTGTACAGTCCAGTAGCCATGGAAACCTCATATAGTTTTTTCCTGTTTCTTTTTCTAGTGAATGTATCGCTGCTGAATACAGCTGGATGGCAGCCCGAGAGACTGCAGTCCTCAGCTTAGCCACAGCACAGGGCAAACCTAGCTAAAGGCACGGAGCTTTCTCTTTGCGCGTTTTCACCAAAGTGCTGTTTTCTGTAAGCAGCTTTTTTTTTTTTTTTTTCCAGGAAGAGTAGTTCAGTCCCTCAGGAATAGTGACCATTCATTCCCTAGTGTCTCTGGCTATGGCTGGAAAATAAAATAACCCAAACACAAAGTAGCGTATCATGACTCACATCCACATGATTCAACTCTTTTCCCCCATTCCTTTGTCCCAAACAGGTGGCCTCATCCAGACTGCCTCGTGGGAACAGTGCTTGGCCTTCGCTGTCCCCCAAGTTAGCCCAGGCATCGTCTGGGAGAGCGCTAGCCGGGACAGGCCAGCGCTGTGCCAGGGAGTGTCCTAGCGGTTACACAACCTGAGAGATCGTGGGTCAAACCTGGGCCCTGGTCCTTCTGAGTTCACAGTATAGACTTAACCTCTGTGAAAGCTATAAGCAGGAAAGGTAGATAGTGCCAGCTGTGGGTTTGGTTGCGTGATAGGGACACGAGAACAAGGCCGATGCTGGCTGTCTTCTGCTCCAAATGCTAGTTCACAGGAGAACACCTCTAAACCAGGGAACCCATAGTAGAACAAGGACGGCCGGGATTTTCAGGGTCTATCTGAGGTCACCTGGATGTTTTTGCATGGTACCTAGAGCTATAGGATCTTGATCCGTTCTTGCTGCACTGAGATGCCACTGCAACTCAGCTGCTATTTTTTGGTATACCGCTGTGCAATTACGGTGGCTTAAGCATGTCTCATACTGTCTAGTGTGCAAGCGTTTGCAGTGATGACTTGTATACTCAATCAACGCAATGCATAGGACAGACATACTGTCTTCTGCCAATAAAATGTTTCTCAAATTTGATTTGTGCTATCATATTTTGCAACAAGGACTCAGTCCAAGGTGCTTATAGCAGCTTTGCTGTTGATTTCAGTGGGTTCAGTATTAGGGCCCCAACATTTTCATTGTGACAGGAGCAGCGATGCTGCTGAATGTGCTCAGCTGCTCCTACAATCATGGCTTTCAAAAAACTTTTATTTTGAATGGCTGGCCCAGTATTATTTTCTGAGAATCCAGTCGGCAGCTTCAACCAAATGAAACCAGTGAGTGCTTTCATCATTGTCCTCAGAAGGAACCAGAGGAGTCCTAAAAACTCTACAGCTACTTCGTGTGATATTGATGCACATATTAATGTAACTCCATCAAGGAAGGGTTAAACAAATATGTATCATGGTTCTGTTCAGCTTTGCCTCTTATTTTCTCTTCAGATAAACAGAAGGTTGATAGCAAAATGGTGATTTTAGGGCTACGTGGTTCAGACAACAGATCTGGCTGAGCAGTAAAGCTCAGTTTATGTTCCAAAACGGAGCAGGACAGGTATTTATTATAGGAAAGCCCCCAGAGTGCAATAGTTAGTGGAATGCTCTTTCTATAAAATTTTACAACCAGTTTATAGAATTCTGCATAGAAGACTGTCAAGATGCAATCTTTATTATATTTCTGTCCACATCTCTGTGTGGCTTCTAAATATCTGTAGTAAGTGTGCCTCTAAGTGGACTTGTCCCTGGTCACATGGGATGTGCGTCATGCCAGAACTGATATCATCATGGGATTATCCTGGTTGTTAGCACTTTGAATCTTCATAATGCACTTTGAAGTCTTCAGAGGAAGAGCTTCATGGGAATATTTGGAGAGCCTGATTCAGTTCTTAATTGGACTGACTCATGTTGAGTCACCAGGAGATGCATTAGCTGCGTCTTTAAAATCCAACACTTGGGTTTTCAGAGGACTGTGAAGAAATCAGACACCCCCAGCTGCTGCTGAGGTTCCAGGACTGGGATATCTACTTCCATTGTGCTGTCTGGAAAGTGCTGGTTTCTGCTCCACCAACACAGCTCTGGCCGCTAAGGCACCCACTTTCTGTGTTCTTCTGAGTCCCGGTTGTCCAACTGCTTGCCAAGCAGCTTTTGAAAATTATCTCCTACTCCCTGGCTTCAGCATCACTGGCATCTATTACGCACAAAGAGCTCACCACACCCACACCTTGCCATACTGCAGGAAGTGCTTGGCTAACAGAAGCAAAGTTAAAAACGCAAGAAGCATTTTCCTCTTCATTTCTAGGAAAGGCTTTTTACTCCATAAATCATCTCCTTGAACAAAACAGCAAAAGGCAGTGAGTAAGGCACCTGATGACTAAAATAATTTAGGTTGTGGGAAGCAGCAGAATTTGATGTTGAATAAAAATCTGAGTGGGATTCATTTTGCCTAACTTAAACCATTTGAAGTTAAACACTCAGTCTATGCAAGCCATCCAACCCTTGATCTGTTGTCAATGGGGACAAGTAGGTACTTGGAGATGGTGACTCATCCTGTCTGTCTTCATTCTTCTGGGCTGAAATGAATCGCCCTTTGAAGTTGCTTCCTAATACCACTTCCTAATACTCAACAAAATATGTAGAGAATCTGGGGTGGGTAGTTTAGTATTGCTGATTGATATTAGACAGCTAAAGTTAGGCAAGATAAAGACTAGCGCTAATACATTGCCATGTGCAAAGGACCGTATTTAATAAAAGAGAACACTGTTTAAAAGGCCAAAGTCTGACTTGTATCAAAACAGTCATGGAAATTGCCAAAACTGTATATAATCAACCAGGCATATGTGGTCCTGGAAATACTGGCACTGACAGATACGCAGATGTGGGACAGAGCATCTGTTCCTGCTTTGCAGGTGTGCTGTGGATGCTAGCAATTTTTCACTTAACCTTGTTCCAGATATGCTCATGTACTGAAAGTGTCTTAGCTTTCTTTTCCTTTATAGGTGGTACTTGTAGCAGATTTTTGGCTCATTACCACTCCTTTTCAGGTGGAAAAAAGGGAGGCATCTAATCTATGGACCACCTCGTGAGTCTCTGCCCTATAAGGCCCTTCCTTAGAAGAAGACACTTGCTTCATTCTGTAGCAACACCACACAGAACGGATGACAGACGAGAGAACAAGCAATTCTGACTATTAAATTAATGAAGGGAAAAGAATTGGACCACTCAGTCATAAAGTTAAACTTTGGCAAACTTGGCCAAACCCATATGTGTGTTCTGGACCCACCTTATTCTACTTCTCTTTGAGGATCCAGAGAAGGATCTGCAAACCTGAACAGCATTATAGGGCTGCTGAAATTACCACCATGTAGATGCAATATGGGCCAAGATTTGTGAACTTTTCTTTGGTCGAGTGAAAAACAACCCTACAAAGTGTCTGCAGAATTGAGGGTAAGCTACTAATGCTACAACCTCACCTGAGGTGTGATTTTGCTTTTTCGTTTTGATCTAGTAAAACTCTAAACCAAAGAAAAATTAGTCCTGATTAGACTCATTAAAAAGACCTCACGAAACAATGTAAGTGATCTGTAACAGCTCTATCGGAACCGCAGGAGGTTTGACTTGAGAGTAGCTGTGGGCAATTAAATATTGAATGTAATATGAATATATCCTTTGTGTTTCTTATGACATTTCTTTGGTTAATTATATCATGCATCTATTGAATATCTCAAGTGTGCTGCTAAAAATGTTCCACTTCCAAAATTAGTAAAAATATGCCAGAAAACTAGATGTGTTATGAATAATACTAGAAATGTTACAAATAATGACGACTGTGGAGTCAACGGGCCTACTCCCACAAGTAAAAATTGTCAGGCACGAATAAGAATTGCAGGATGACAACTATAGTACTTTAAATCTTTGAAACCCTTCACACACTTTCACCCTAGAGACACCTTGAAACAAAAGAAGAGGAGAGATGCAGGACCTGATCCTGTAGTGTTACGTCAAACGGACCTTTGCCAATGACTTTAAGAGGTCTGGGATCAAGCTATATAATATGCCTGATGCTGAACTGGATGTCAGTGGCAGGATGAGCTCAGGCTTCCGGGCTCCAGCCCGGAGCATTCTGCAGGAAAGCATACGACCGCTTACACAGTGTTACCTTTAGCATGCTGGTGACTGTATAAATCGCTCCTGCCTTTCAGTTTCCTCTAATTCTAATATTAACAAGGCTAGAAGTTTAGGAAATAGCATTATATCCCTTCCAACCTAAACTAATCTACGATTATATTTATATATATACACACACACACTCTCCCACATACTTAAGAACTGGACATGATCTCCTTTACCTAAAACAGCTTGTGGACCATGAAGACTAAGGCTATTTTAAGGCTTTCTTTCTGATGGACACTCTTAGCCCTCCTTGGATCCTAGGAAAAGAGTGGTAGAAGTGAAATATAGTTGGGGCAGTAAGGGCTGAAGCAGACCAAAATGGAAGGGCTTAGAGCACGGTGTAGAAGTTAGTGCTTTTTTTTCCAGATTGATAAATCTGTAATTCTGGAATAAAAGCCATGATTTGAAAAGAGAAGGGATCAGCAGAGCTAGACATCAAGGGGAAGGCTTGGATCTGGCCCTGGTTTTAGCTTGCATTTTGGGCCTATTCCTGCTGTTGTATTGCTTAGTGATGTTTGGCATCCTGGTGCTTGCAGATTGTTATTTGGAAAAAAAATCAGTTGAGCCGACTGACAGTATGCTGGATATGTTGTCTTAGGGATAACATTTGCTATGTAAGCCGAGGACTCGATGTAGACGGTGTACTTGTGTTTTGTCCACGCCTGCACGTGTGTAATTCCCATTGACATTGCTGACGCTTGCTTGTAAAGGGGCTAAGTGAAGCCCCAAGTTACTTCATTTTGCACTATCAACAGTTCAGTCTGAACTAATAGCTGTATTTATGAGGACTGATCAAGTCTGATTGAGGTCTTTCCACAGACATTACAGGGCTTTGGGCTAGGCCCTAACAAAGACCAGATTTTAAAAATGTAGTATCATATTGCAAAAAATGTTCTATATTATTTGCTTACTGTTGAGTAATACTTTATTTTGGAAACTTTTTTCTTCCTATAGTAGAATTAGAAATCTGGAAAATCATCATTTTATGAACAAGACTGTTAAAAAAATGTGAGATATACTTTAACTTCTTAAATGAGAAATTAATCAAAATTAATCAAACCCCCACAACATTGGACTCAAAGAGAAAGACATGTCAGCAAGGAGAACCAAGCTTTTCAGGGGTTGTATCCTTATTTCGGGCAACAGTGCCCTGTAGCTGTTCTGTTCTTTACCAGATTTTCTTTTTATCTTGCTTTAGTTACTATGCTCGGCTTTCTTGAAAAAGAATGTGTAACTTGGAATGATACCTGAATGGTTAGAGAGGTATTTCGACATCAGATCTTTGCTCACGAAGACTGTCCTTGAAAAAAGGCAAGTGCTGCTAGGTTTATTTTAGCCAAGTTTTCTAAGGAAACAAGACTCAGGACCGGTATGTATGTGGCAATCTGTTATTCCCTTTCCAGTAATTCTTGATAGTTTTGGCTGATACTAACCAAATTTGACTGGGAAGTAGAGGTCAAATACAGAAAGTTCCTATGGATTTTGTGCAAATAGCTGGCCAGTTAAAGGATAAGAGATGTTATTGATGTCCTTATGAGGGAGACGCAAACACAACCCCTATATCAGAGTCCACATGGTGAAGGCAGAGTGGGAAGTAGGTTTCTTTTGTCCAAGTGCCCATGGAACTACTTAGACAGCAATGAGTTCATCCCTCTCTAAAAAGAAATGCAGCATATTGGTTGATGGGGTGACTTTAGCTTCATGACGGAAAGGTGCTTTTCAGAGGGCTTTAGAGAAGAAGGTGC
The DNA here is from genome assembly GCA_013398225.1 of Steatornis caripensis. NCBI lineage: Eukaryota > Metazoa > Chordata > Aves > Caprimulgiformes > Steatornithidae > Steatornis > Steatornis caripensis. Next base: position 131,417 of record VZSC01008710.1, read on the forward strand.
CACCCCATCCTAGTAAAGACTTTGCATATGGAAAAAAGTAGAGTTTTAAAAATTAGAGAGAAAGGCCTAAATGAAAAGGCACAAAGATACAGAGGCGGCATGAGAGGGGATAAGTGAAGGATGTTGAGAGATGTTGACTGGACCAGGTGGGTGGGCAGTACCTCCTTGTGTCTGGCTGAGCTTTGGGACACAAAGCTTCACCACTGTTTCAGAGCACATGAACAAGCAAAAGGATTAAGGAAAAAACGTGTCATATGCAGAAGAGGGAGTGAGGAAGCTGATCTTAGCAGCTACATTTTTCTACGTGTGCTCTGTCTTTTTAGAACCACTGCACAATCGAGACGTAATTTAAAAACTCTTGTTTTGTTTGCAAAAGCAGAAACTGGTACAAAGTGAGACAGGGGGTACTTCCAGTTAAGAATGGCTGGGTCTGTCCCTCTGGGCAAGAACCCTGGATATTTTTTCCCTGAAATAACACAGTCCATTTCCTTTCTTCTTACACTTTATCTAGACCCTGTCCTTACTGGAAGCAAAGGGAGTTTCCATTATATTTCTTCAGCTTTTGCCAGTCTTTCACATCTTACTCTCTTTCAGATACCAGAGATGGTATCTCTCTTTTTATGGCTTAATTCTTAGCAAATGTGGAGGTCCAACAGAACTGATTTTTAGTGCCAAATTAATGAGCATGCTCTGTCTCTCTCAGAGTTAGTGAGAAGAGTAAGGTAGGGCGTGAACGTGCAACATTTCAGCAAGTCCGTGGTAACTGCCTGGATGGTCACTTTTATCCTTGGAAAACGAACGTTAGCTTACTTCTCTTTTCCTGAAAGAGACTTATTTTACATTTACTGAAAACAAAAGCAAAGCAGTAAAGCCACTTTAACAAGTCCCTTCTACTCATGGAAGGTCCTTTCTGCCCTCATGCTGCAGGTTACTGTCTCCTCTTGGTGCCAGTCCAACTGTGTGGAGCCGTGCTTTAAATTACATCATGCAAATAATCTGGGCTAAAGAAAACAGACAAGCCCCTTGACTTATTATTTTTTTTAGTTGGGTTATTTTAGTGATCCAGTTCTCCATGCAGTTCCACTGCATTTGAGAAAAGCAAAGGACGGGGAAAGCCCTGCTGCTGTCGTAAGGTATCACTGAACTGCACGATCACACAATTCCCTAGCATGCAGCTGAAATGCTTTGGTTTCACGCTGTGTCTTACCTTGCTTTAACTCATTTCTGTATTCACGACTAAGGCCTACTAGTAGCTATTGGCTGTATCTTTCTTAAGCAAATCACCATAAGTGCGTTTCATGAAATAATTTCAAACGTCACTAAAACTTGTTTAACTTACTGACTTTAAGACGCGATCCCACTTCCACTGCCGTAAATGACAGAACTCTCCTGGTACTGAGGCTGGCCACAAAATTGAAAAGTCATTGTAAGTGCTTTAATACCAACGGATTTAGGGATTTCCTCAAGCACTTTATAGTTACGTTCCCAGCTTTGTCTCTGTTTCGCTGTCGATTGTCTGCTGTTCTCCCTAATCCTCCCTGGGCTTTCTGGAGCTCTATCTTCCCTTCTTACTGACAGATATAAATTTATTATCACTAGCTTTAATGTTCTTGACGTGTTGAGATCTCATTCCTTTCATGTAAAAGTAGGAATGTTTCGGTGTTTTCTTTTAGTCTTGAATTGTTTAAAGATAATTCATTCCATCTATTATTCTGTTCGTATTAGCAAGCTAACATCTGAGCTTTTAATTACTCTAACCTTGCTGTTTAATTAGTTAAACCTTGCTCATCACTTTGAAAATTGGAAGTATTAAATACTTTCTTAATGTGCTTATTTTATATTTATATAAGTTTTGTTATATTTCCTGAATGATTAGCATAAGGACATTTTAACCTTCTCTTTGTATCCATTGATGGAGTAATATCCCTTGTCACTTCCCTCCAGAAACCAGAGACGTAGACCAAAACCATCCATAGAGTAATTTCTTTAACATCATTTGACGATGAGGTTTAGCTCTGTGCTACTTATCATTGCCTTTGCCTCGAGGCAATGGTCTTCTACCACTTTCATGGTCCTCTTTCTGCTATGGTTCCTTTTCAAGTGGTTGCTTAAATAGATCCCAGAAAGACTTGGGCATAGTGTTGCTGATGCATTTGCCTGTAGCAGAACCTACTTGCCCATGCCCGGAATGTGTTCGTGATGCACTTATTTTGATCTGTCCATTGGGAGATTAAAATTCAGTGCACCTTGGTTGATTATAATTACAGAAATATATCTCTTATTCAATGACAGTAAATGTGGAAACAGCTGTCCTGTGTTGGTCTTTGTCAGGGAAGGAGAGCAGGCAGTTATCTAGGTATCACTGAATATTCACACTGAAAAACTAAACCACCCCCCTCAGAACTTAATCTTCTTTTTTAAGGCGGTTTGCCTGCAAAAGAGATGTAGATTTATTATTCAATAGTAGTCAATAAGTGATTCTAATATTTAGTCTTGTGAATTACTTGTGTTCTCCAGGACTATTTCTTTTAAATGCTAGCTCTTATCATTACTGCTTGTTACTTGCCACTTAAGCCACCACATATTATTTCCTTATCACTAACTGGATAACCCCCAAACCCACAAAGACTCATTGCTTTACTACAGCTTTTTTTCTGAGGCTGATTTATGCAAAGAGAGTTGTATGAATACTTACAACAATGCTCTCTGTGAGCGTACTCCCTCCTGTAACTCTCTGTTATGAACAAGTAGAAGACAAGAATATGGTTGAAGCAAATTTAGTTTGTATGCATATGTACCTCTTGGTTACACTTGACCAAGTTATACCATTGTTGCAAGAGGTCTCAGTGAGAGAAATACTGAGTTTCTAGTCTACACTAATTTTGAGACATGGAAAAATTATGATAGTAATAGAAACAGGGAGTTCTTCAGATTCAATTTTCAAGAAGACCATTAGAGACTTTTTTCTGGTATAATTTCCAATCTTTTCCTACTCAGCTTTGACAATAAATATCCCTTGAGGACAGCAAACATGAATCTATTGAGAATCTTGGACAAGGGGTTTTAATGATTTCATTTAAAGTGCTGTTCGTTCAATTCTTGCAATCCGTCTGTCTCTTTCTTCAATTCTTTAGGTTTTACTCAAAGGATTCTCCTTTCCAATTAAGTGAATGAACCTTAGAATTAAGTAAGGCTGTCATAGGAAGTAAAATGAATATGACTGATTTTTATAATATAAATTGGAAGCAATTACCAGTTTTCTATCTTCATGCTTGCTTGGAAAATTTACACTTAACCCAGCAATACACCTTAATTAAAGGCTTATCTATCTATCTACATAACCTTCTCTTTCTAGCAAAAGTCCTTTTGTGAGCTATATTAAATTTACTACAGCTTCGTCTCTTTATTAATAACCTTTCCGTGTATTTTCAATTAAGTTTCTGGTCACATTATAGCACTGAGGTAAGAGCTCTGTCTGACCTTTAATAGGATATGGATAATAGAACATCTTTGGCTCATGTTCTCCTTTGGTAGCACTACCTCCCACTTTTACTAAAAACATCTACGGAATTTGTAGACAGCTAAACGTGAGTGTTGCATCAAGAACGGCTACACCAGACTGCAATAAAACTGGGTGGACATCCATTCGCAGTCTCTGAGACTAGACGGTGCTTAAACAACCTCACTTTTTCTTGGTTTTATGGCAAACGCGAATGGGAGACTGTGAATTACTCTTAGCATAAGTTATTTTATTAATATTTTATTTTGAGTGATATTTTCCATATGGCAAGTCATGCTTCTCCCCACATGAACCCTAAGAAGCGTACTGTGGGGCAAAGGGTGTAGTTACTTTCAGATGATTAAGACCACAGCATATTTGAATTCAGATGTTAATGTTCTGGGATTCAGACACCAAGCAGAATTGGCAATTAATGATATAGAATAATAAGGGATGTTTATGCTCCCTTCAAGCCCGAATTATTTCTGTATGGGAAGGGTATATTTGGTAGCCAGCCAGAGTTTTGTCAATGTGAGTATCTGAACCAGCTGCTTTTCTTGCTGTTCTCCCATGGCTGGGTTAATCTGTTCTTCTGTATGTCTGTCTTTGTCTTTTTTCTTGTAACCCATAGCTCATGATGCTCTGAAGATTTTTACTGCCAGAAGTATCTATCCCGTATTTTTCTCTTGATAGATGATTATCATTTTACTTCATTGAGTATGAAAAACCCAGCTCCTCTTCAGCTCCACTTTTTTGCAGTTGAATCAGCCTTTCCCTAATTTATTTCAACAAATCATACAACCAGCCTCAGCTGAAAGTTGCCAAAGGGCAAAGCAGAAAAGGGATGTAGTAAGTTAAATTTGCCAAGGGGACATATCTCCGCATTGATTCCTGTCGATATTTCTATCTCTGTGGGTGTCTTGAATGTTTAGGTAACCTCATCTGGCATGTCCACATAAAGTGGAGTCTAAAGATCAAAACAGTAAATTTTACCCAGATGAGGCAGGGCTTGATATTTCGGATGGAGAACTTGAGCTGTGGCAGACCCTCACTGGATTCCAAGGGAACAGCTCTGGGATGGGCTCGGCTCAGGGCAGGGGTGCCACTCCTGCAACACGTGACTCACAGTTATTCCCACATGGGTTTGTCCTGTTGAGTTGCATGCAAGTTTCACTGAATTACTGGTTGAACCTGCTGGTAAATGTGCCATATCAAAGAGTTGTGGAGCAATATCTTCCTCAGGCGGCTGCTTGGCTCTGAGCACTGCTTTGGAAGTAACTGAGATCTGCAGATAATGCTTGGAGAGGTTGCGTTATTTCCGAGGTAGTCCTGCCTTGGATTAGATGCAGTCCAATGCTTCTTGCCCTGGAGAAGCAGAATCTAACAGTTACTGTCTGGGCTGTTTCGCTTTTAGTCAGCAGGACTCATGCTTCATCACTGTCCAAACTGAAAACTTATTCGTCATCATCATCATTTGTACACCTGTCACGATACCACCTTCAGCTCTACCAGTATTTCCAGCCCTGTCCACCCATTTATCAGCTTCTTCCACAATTACTTCCATACTTCCTTCTGTGTCATACCTTATGTTCCTGATATGAACTACCTGACATTTTCTGCCAGGCTCCGAGTCTTTGTGTGTTTAGCCACTCTTAAATACACATTTCAGCTTGTTTTTCTACGGAACTGAATTTACTTCTACACATATTAGGTTTTGTTCCATTCTCCTACCCGCTTTGTACTTCCCTATCTGTTCTGAGATTGTAGGTTGAGGAACAATCCCTTGTTTAACATGCAAAGCATGCAAACACATGCTGAATAATTATGCAAATGTTTCCATTGCTTTATTTGTGGTTTTTATTATCATTGTTTTGGTCTTACGATGGAAAACGGAAGCTGAGTGAGCCAAAGTACCTGTCTGTGAGTGGAGCTGGGACTAGACCCTGAATTTCCTGATTCCTCTTCAGGCTAGAGCACATGACTGTCTCCTCTGTGTGTTCTCCCCTGGAAAATTTTTATTTACAGAAACAGAAGTTCTGGAATTTGCATAACTTCGTAGCAGCAGTTTCTGCAGTATGCTCAAAAGGCTGTTTTTTTTATATTCAGGCCATGCCAGCTACATTTCTGCTAAATCATATTAAAGGAGATTACTGTGAACACTGAGTCCTTCCCTACTGTTGCATTTCCCACCGCGAGTTTGCTGTAGTTGCTACCAGGCTGTTATTGGGGGTAGGAGGAGGTGGCATAAGAGAACACATTTTGTTTAAAATGTGGTGCACATTGGAAAGAGACTCCAGAGCTTTGTGTCTGGGAATTGCACTCAGGGTTGTGTTTTGGGGCTGTTAATGAAGTGTAGTCCTACTCGCAGAGGAACGAAGGGACTGTGAAGCAGCAGATCTCAGTCTGTAGATGAGGCACTGGAGGAAACAGGAGGGCAGAGCCAAGGAGGGAGCTGCTGTGAGCAGTGCTGCTGCTCTGGGACTGGTCTCCCATCAACACCAAAGCAGCAGACTCATCCCTGAGGTGGTGAGCTTTGCCCCCAGAGCCTGCAGGCTGGCTTAGGCTGCTTGGAGGGCCAGCACAGCAGAGAGTAGCAGGGCTGGGTGCTCCAGAGAGTTCACCAAGTGGTGCACCATCTCCTCCTGTCACACACTAATAGGGAACCAGCACCCCACTTTATTTGTCGTTGCTTTCTTTCCCTCTTCAGGTAAATCCACCTCCCATCCAGTGGCCGCTTCCAAACCTGGGCTGAACATGCAGTGCCAAAAGGAGGGAACAGAATGCTCTGGGAGACAAATGTGCAGGATTTCCTTCCCGCTCCCNCCACACGCTAATAGGGAACCAGCACCCCACTTTATTTGTCATTGCTTTCTTTCCCTCTTCAGGTAAATCCACCTCCCATCCAGTGGCCGCTTCCAAACCTGGGCTGAACATGCAGTGCCAAAAGGAGGGAACAGAATGCTCTGGGAGACAAATGTGCAGGATTTCCTTCCCGCTCCCCTTCATCAGACTCTGCCGACTCCCAAGACAGCCCCTAACTATCGGTTTATTTTCCTGGATATAATTTTAGAAAGAACTGGAAGAAGGGAAATGTTTTCTGCAACTTTCATTTTTGTGTCTCATTTCTGGGACAACAGTTCTGATTGCTAAGAGGTGAACACAGGGGATTTAAGGGAAGGAACTGAGCTCTGCCCTGCTGTCCAGACACTCCTGCAACTGCTTCTGCTGTTCATCTCCCTCATGCTGCACAGGAGACATTGGGAAGGGCTGAAGACCTGGTAGGAAGAGCCTGAACAGATTGTGCAAATTAGCATATCCACCAGTCGCTTAAAGGGACACCGAGGAATGCCACCGTGCTGTGGCAAGCTGTGGAAAGACCTCCTCGAAAGAAGTTGAGGGGGAGCAGAGGTATCAGGCAGCCTGGAAGACGGGATACCAAGGAATTTTGCAAGAGGAAGGCTTGGGCCGAGTGAGATGCCTGGCAATTCAGGATGACGTGTATGCACAATATTCAGTTCTTGAGTGATTTAATCCAAACCCATTCCGTGTTTTCCAATTTTCAGAACGCTCTAGTTCTCACGTTATCTGGTTATGTGAGGCTTTTCATCCTCAATGAAAAACAATTCTACTAAGCTTTGCACAGATAATCCAGTTGAAAGGCTGAAGCCTAGAGTGCAAGCTGCATCCCTTTGGGGTAACGTGTGGGTTTCCTAGTGGCATTCACTGTATTACTTTTTTAGAAGTCGCCAAGAGCCAGTCGGAGCTGCAACACGTATTTGGGTTTTTAGGCCATGCATTCTACCTAAAACGTGGTAGATCTGTGGGAGGAAGAAGGAACAGCCCAGAAATGGCATCATTTTGACACATGGAAGACAGTGATTCAGTTATTTCACAGGTACATGGACTACTGCAAATATGCAGCTCATAAAAATCTTGACAGTGTTTAAAGAAGCAGTTTGATAGTGTCAGTCCCCTTATCATCATGCCAACTGGTCTTTTTTTTTTTTTTTTGCCATATAAGCAGAGGGCTCAAGGAACAGGTGAGCAGTTGGTTGGCCTGAGGAAATAGAACTGTCTTCTAAGGAAGAAATGTTGTGCATGAAGCTTTAATTGACATTTCTTGATCTGGACTTGTTCTGTGAATGAGGAGAGGACCTCAGTCTCTGAGGATGCTAATCTGGCACTTCTTGCTGACCTTAAGTTGACCTACATAATTTAAACCAAACCGATGTAGAAGTGACAATTTCTGCTGAGAAAGTGCAGTATGTGCCAACACTTTCAGTATTACATCTTTTTTTCTGTCTGTTTAATCTAGTACCTGATGTGAATGGAGGGAAAAAATGATGTGCAACACATTCCTTGCACCAAAGTCTTAGAAAAGAAAATGTAAATGCATGAGTATGACACAAACTCCCCTTCTGTTAACACACACTCACACAGGCGTGTTCAAGTTGCCAAAAGCAGTTAGACAGCGTAGAGCGTGTACATATGTAATTTACTGAAGGGAGGGGACAGGGCTAATTTATGCACTTGGCCCTCAGACCATGGTTTATCTCAATACTTTTCAATGCACAAATTCTGTAAATCTTACTGGGAGAAAGAATGTCAGCTCACGCCAGGCTCTGGACATGCTGAAAATGTCGCTCGCACAGATGATGACTTGTGTTTAATTTGCTGTTGTGGATGGGCCTGAAGCAAACTCTCCTGTTCCAAACATCTCTAAATTTAGGAGGTTTTGGCATCCCAGTCCAGATATGAGTCAATAGTTCTCCGTGTTCCAAAGAATAAGTATTAGGTTGCAAAGGTGGGAGTCGTTATGTAAATGGGATAATATAAAGGAATATCTATATTAATACTTTCGTTATGCCTTGGAGCTAAAGGTTTGCCAAGGCTTAAGTGGACGCAGGATGAGCTGGACACATCCAATTAATATAAGTAATGTGACTTTTCTTGAACAAATGTGACTCCTCAGTGCATATTACAGCTGTTGAGTGTTCCAGCTCTGCTGCGTCTGGTCATCAGAGCTTTAGAAATGTGTATTCTAGTGCTGAAGCTGACCTTATTTCTGCTTTTGTTTGGTACTAAATAAATGGGTTCTGATTTTCAGTGCTTCTGTCAGGGAAGTAAAAAATATTGGTGTGTGTCATTGATGTATATACAAGCCCTAGGAAAAAAAAAAAAAAATTATGTGTCTATATGCAAAGAAAGTGCATTGGACCTCCCGTCTGATGTCACTGCTGTATTCATAGTTTCTATATCGTGTACACGTCTTGTAAGGCTTCTCCCAGTGTAGCATCTGAATTGCATCCATTGATGCCATAATTAACATCTAACAAGTTCTGCTGCTTCTCTCTCTTGTCCAGAGGGAAACCAGATGTGCAGTTTATCGTGGGGCTCTGGTGCTGGCTCAGTCGGGGCAGGTGGAAGATGAATGCCTTGAGTTGCACTTTGCGCTTTGAAGATGGACTGTGGGTTTTGGTCAAGTGTGCAATGCTGCTCGGTTTTAAGGAAAGGAAAGGAAATGGGACTTCCTTCCACAGTCTCCTACAGAACCCTTCATATTGTTGAAATGTTCTGTGATTCACCTATCATCACATACTAGTCTCACTCCAGGATGTCTCCTGGGTGACTGCGATTTGCCACTGGCAGATAAAAAGGGAGAAAAACAGTGGCACTGAAGATTATTCCAATACCCTTCATGGCTTCCCAGACTGGGAAAGACACGCAGTTCCACCTGCTCCTCCACAGCTCCCTCCGTGGCTCACCGTGATCTCGACTTCCACTCACTGCACAGGGCTCCTAGCTGGATTTGTTCTTCCCAATCCAGTGGTCCCTTGCTGCTGTGATCCATGCTGCTTATACTGTGGTGGAAGAAGCCAGGTTTGTCCCTTTTTCTGTGCTCTCTAAAATGCTGTGCGTTTAGAATTACCCACACATGGAAGCAGTAGGCAGTATAATGCAAGTATGGAGCAAGCACAATGTACTACATGAGGATCAGCTTAGCGTGTTGGATCAGTGACACTTTGCAGCATAATACAAACCACTTATTCTTTTTCACAGCTGTTCTCCCAAACATTTTAAGCATACATTCACCCTCAGCATGCAGGAGATTTACGTATTTCCCTTCCATCGACACGGTAGAAGAGACCCTCCTCACTTGCAGATTTGTTCTTTTAATAGGCATCCAGTACAAATGGGAATTAAGTGCATGTGTGTGTCCAACAGAGAGCAGACCAGAACCAGCTGTAGGCACAAATAACTGCTTAGGAGGCCCATTTTTTTGTGCTGATTTGGTAACTCACAGGACAGCCAAATCTTCCTTTTTAGGAATGGGAAGAATAGGAAAAATAGAGGACCTCATCTTCAGATTGTATCACCCGTGGAAGAGGGGAGTCGACAGGGAGAGAACTCTCCACATGAGGTTCTCCTGTCCCTGCTGGAGCAGCTGGAGCAAATAAGGTTCATCGTGGGCAAATGTGAGCTCATTTTGCCTCTACTCCAAGCTGGCAGAGAAGTCAGGGTGTTTTGGGCTCTGAGTCAATGCTGTGATAACTTGCTCGCGTGACTTACTAATTGAAGTTAGAGATCCTTCAAGATACTGAGCGTCTGTGGCATAGACTTGCTTCTCTCAGTCGTCTTATACTCCAAAGCTTTTCAAATCCTAACTCTGAGTCAAATGTATTGCAAAAGGTAGAAGGACAACGTGGATTTTGGGAGAGACAGGTAAGGCTCTGTGCACATCCTAACTATCAGGAGATGCAGAGGTGAGTCATCTGCGTTGTATGATGACAACGCAACCACAAGGAACACAGTCCACAGCAAAGTCCTTTTAGAATTAGCCACACAAAAAGTTGAATCTTAAAGACAAAAGAAAACGGTGTTAGGAGGAAAGAAGTGGCAATGACTGGAGCCCTTAATTTGATGCCAGTGATATCTCAGAGTAAGCAATTTCCCAGAGGATTGTCAGAGATGTGAAATGAATTGTAAGAGCTGCTTTACAGGCATTTGTGGGCACACACACCTTCTTGCAGCAAGGGAAAAGACAGTGCGTAAATGTCTGGAATATTACATAAAAGCTGTCTGGTAGGCTAGGCAGAGCAATTAAAATCCATCTCACTTAAACGAACCCTGAGTGCAGGTCAAACAAATCTAATTTTTATTGTTCCTTAAGGAGATGTCTGTATAGGAGACAAAAGGGGGATGCGGCAGTCAGGTTAAAAAATCAAAATGCCTTTAAAAAATTAAATGTTCACAATAGTGCTACAGCAAGCTAGATAAATGATATATTACAGCGATGGTTTAAAACTAATTGATGACTAATGTTGTAATGCATTTGTAGCTACACTGATCTATTATATATCTTGGCCAAGCTGAAGGGACACTTCAAGGAGAAAAATTGCTAACTGTTTTAACCTGATGGAACTTGGGGAAAAAATAGTTACTTTAAGAGATAAATGGAAAGGTTGTGACCTCCTAATGTACATCTGGGTCTTGCAATGCAAAATCAAATTATCATTAAACAGAATGTGATCTGTGATGGAATTAAAGCAACTACAAACCAGCACAGAAATTTCTGTAGAGAAATACAATCGTGCAGTTCGAGCTGGGACCATTAGCTAAAACGCTGCCTGGCTAAAGCACTGGTGTAACAAGTTGCTATGGAATTGTTTTGCTCTAAAATGAACATTCTTTTAATTGGAGACTGCAGGAGAAATGTAAGCGTATTTACAGCAATTTACATATGTAAGACATTCTATAAACATTACTTAATTAGTGTATAAATAATTAACAATTTACCCTAAGTTCTGAGTAACATGCGTGTCTCTGGCTCTTGGAGAGGAGACAGGAAGCCTCATTTTCCCCTCCTCATTTTTGTCATGCCTGAGGCTCATGCCCACTGGGTTTTACCCTTACAGTTGGAATTCAGGGGAGATGTCAGTCAGGCTCTGCTTATTTTCACATCCAATTCATGCAAAAACCAGGTTTCCTCCTGAGGCGGTAAACTGGCCCAGATTTGCTTCAAAGTTTGGCCTAGGTTCAATGAATGACTCACTTTAACTAAGGTACATCCATCTTCCTGGCTGAAACACAATATGGGAAATGTTGTCAAAGGGCAGATACCCCCACTGAACTAGAGCTTATAGAGTCAGGACCATAGAAACCAAAAGTAACAGCTTGTTTCATCCCCTGGTTTCCTCTTACCCAATATTAAGAACATTGAGTGAGTGTAGTAAGAACACCATTACTCAACCCAGAGTACCGGTGTGGGTTTTTGCATGCTAAACAAGCTGCAAATGCCTGGGATGTCTTGCTGGAAGCTGAGCTGGGAGGAGTTGAGGTCGGTAGGCCTCCATGGTCATAGGCTCTGTGCAAAGTTGTATGGATATATACAGCAACGGGTTACAAATGAAGATAACATTATGGGCCACTGCTAAAAAATGGATTACCTTGAAAAGGCCAAAAGTACCACTGAGATCGTTACTCTTACTCTCAACCTGGTTCCCTTTAATGGGAGTATATATGTTACGCGAGAACAATCTAACAAGGACAACCCTCACCACAGGTGACACTAATTTTCTTCTGGTTGAGAATAAACTAGTGTAGCAAGACCACGACCAGCCTGTGATATGTCTGAGAGCAACGTATTCCCCTGTGATGGGGCATATGGCAAATATTTTGTACTCTGAAGGGTTCAAAAAACCCAAAAGCCTCCATATATTTTCACCGCTGTACATTAGGCTTGCTCCTTTACATTCATTCAGTTTGGTTTGAATCCAAATACAGGCAGAAGCTTGGAAAAATAGTTCTCTAGCTCAAGATGGAGCAGGTGAAGTCTTAATTCTGGAGGTCTTTGCTTTAAAGGGGGACATTACTCTTGTGTCAAAATTTTAAGTTATTCAGTTCGGGGTATTGGTGTAAGTTTTCAACAACAATAGAAACTCAGTGACACAAGTACCACTGACCTGACTTGGAACATACATTTCTCAAAGAATGATGAAGAGTTGCATCCAAATTCAATACAAATCAATAAGTGGACAGAGTTAAAGCATCATTCCCTTTGAAGGCAGCGAAAGAGAGTACATATAGAGGTGGTAGAACCCCCCTGGCCTCCCTCCCAAAACCCTGTCACCAGCTGAGGGGGGTCTGTACAGGCCCCCGTGCTTTCAGCAAGCACACGTAGCTCTAGTAGGTAGTGTGTCTGTCAAGGTGGGGTTGTGCCCTGCGCATGGGCTTGCTTCTATCTGCTGACTCTCAGTGGCTGGGATTCCATTGAAGGAAACGTTTGCAGCCCGTGGGATAGTTATCTGCCATCCTAGTTTTTCAGTCCTGTGTCTCCCAAAACGATGACTTTTCAGTGTACGTCGTGATGATGGGGATGAGGTGTCAGTTAGAACATCCCAGGATATCTCCATGATTACAACATACTGTAGGTAAGGAAACTGTTCTTGTGTTTGGATCACACTCATAAACAACGATCCTGGCAATTCTTGGAGAGGGTGGACTTACACACCCAGTCTCATACTCCTCCTATTTTTGAAACAATCAGACGTAAAATAGCCTAAAATAAGAGTGCAGTTGCCATTTATTTGCTAGCTTGATTTTTTATCTTGCTTTATAGCAGCATTTCCTAGCTGTGACTGACAGAAATGGCAAAAATGTACAGTATTTCTGATTTTTGTTGTGTCCTGCTATTTAGTTCACTTCCAGTTTTTCAGACTGGTCAAAGTTGGTTAAAGCTGTGATGGTTCTGCCATTGCCTCAGAAAGACAAACTCTAAAACCCAAAGGTTAGCAACCAGAATGTGATTTTAAAGAATGCTTAAATCAGTTTCATTCTGCTGCTTGTGCTTAACACTGGAAGAAACTCAACTGCAGCCATCTTCTGTGCCAAAAGGGGTTTTAATTTTTGTACACATCTTTCTAGATATGTTTTAATTTACTGATCACATTTGCTCCATTTGATTTGTAGTAAAGCTTTATGATTACCAGATTAGTGTAAGCATGCAAGTAGCAAATTTAAAATGTACCTCTGATGGTTCTTTTATGTTCACCATCTTTTTCCGTGTTCTTTCTAATTTGTCAATAGTCTAAAGGAGTTTTTGATGTGATGCACTGAATATTCTGACTCGTAAAAGAGCTCAACATCAGGTCCGTAATTTATCAGTTCACTGACGTCGAAAGCAATTGCATCCTACTTCCCTCTTGACCCAAGCTTGATTAATCTTTCCGTAGTTTTGGTTCTGATATGGTTTTGAAGCAGTGTTGATTTTCCCAGGAAGCCTTAAGTAAGGACCTAGGCATCTGCTTCATGCTGTTTGGGCAGCTCCAACCACTGGGAATGGAATAATCTCTCCCAGACCTCTGACAGCATCGCATTTCTGCGATTTGCAACCTGCCCCCTGTGACGGTGCCCGGTACGTGACAGAAAGAGCTGAGGAGACTCCTGTTTTCTGGACCATGACCTATGAAGCTGCGTGATTTTAGGAAAGACCAGGTTAGCTCCAGGAGGAGGGAAGTGTTGTAGCTCTTTTTTTTTTCTGATTCTGCACAGAAGTCAGAAGTTTTCAACATCAATGAGAGCATCAGGGTGATTTCCATCTGTCATGCAAAGCATAAATCCAAAGCACTATGTGAGAGCAATCATGCCTGAAGTATTTAAAGTTACCTAAAATGCTGGAGAATTAACATCTTACATTTTTCTCCAGAGTCCTGAGTGGTGCAGACATTCTGTTAATCACATATTACGAGCTCAGGCAATACATTAAGTTTGCTAAAATAGATTTATATAACAGAGATGAAGCAGAATTAACTGGATCCACAAATGTCTTTCTACTCACAGCTGTCTATAATTGCTTCATTACATTTCTTTGGTTTTATCCTGTTTTGCTGTGACCACCTACTGGCAATGTATCTGTAAGGAAAAAGGAAAAAAAAAGCAAGAAATTCTAATGTGTAAGATGTAGAAAATAAATCCTGTGACATTTTCTAAAATGTGAATATTCCTAAATGCCAGACTAAAACATCCCTCCGACAGTTTCTTTTACAGACTTTCCTTCTTCCAAAAACTTGGCCTGAGTTAGGAGGAAACCCCATAACTGTCCCTTAAAAGTTGAATTGCATCAGTGTGGGTAAGATGTTGGGCCAACTTTTTTGATGGTGTAATTCCATGAAAATCAGAAATACTACACCAGGGCTGAATCTGCCCCCTGGTATAAAAACATCTCCCTAGAGGCAAGGCTTTTGGAAACAGTATCATATTTTAATTGTAAGCAGACGATTTGTTTTGGGTTGTATACAGAGCATGACAATCTAACTGCTATAGGGACTAGCTACATATATGGTGATTTTATGCCTGTTTCTAGTGCTGTTTGGTTTATTTGTGTATGATTTGCAGGTGGCTAAATGATCCTACAAACTTCTTTTTATGTACTTGCATGAGGCCCTGTTGAATTTAAGATTTTAAAAGATTACAGTGCTGGCTTTAGAACATCACTTGTACATTTTGCAATGAGTTTGGGAGAAAGGCTGTGTGTTGTTTATAATCTGGGAAGTCAAGATTCCAGTTAACAATCTTACCCTTGGAGAACAGACAATTATATTTTTTACGAATTAACCGATGCTGATGGTACTTGGCCTCCCGTAACTGTGTTCACCATCTCTGAATTCAAAGGGCAAAATAGGATCTGGCTTTTGTAGAAAGTCCCAGGCGTGGCAACAGGACATGCTGCTTGAAGTGTGCTTGAGCCTTCTTCAAGCCTTCTCCACGCTGACTGGATTTTGGCATCGCCGTATGATGTATTACTGCTGTAACAAACTGCTTCACGTAAGCCAGTCGTATTCTATGGAAAAAGTCTTGAAAGGATGTTGCAGAAAAGTATTTAACCTCTGTTAGTTATTTTTCATGAGATGTAAGGTATTGTGAAATTTAAGGAGCTCAACAGATTTTCACAGCTTGGCTCGTGAAATTCATTTCAAGCTCAGCAGATTGTGATTTCTTGATTTTGCACATCTGGATTTTGCCATAGGGTTTATGATGGAAGATGTCTGTGGCAAATCTGCCCCCCAGACAGAGCAGGGCAGTGCATCTGCTCCTGGTCAGTGAGGAGTCCAGTCCTGCCTGTGAGTTGTAACCTGCCTGCCCTCACCTATGTAGCTTCTGTTCCACCAGGCAAAGGCCGCACAGATGTAGTTGCCCCTGACATCAGTGATCTCAGGAATTACTTGAATATAAATATTAATCATAAGGTCATATTTCTAATATTTAAGGAGTGTAAAGGGATATGCAGACGTTGTAGAGGTATCTGTACTGTGTGTTCACAGACTGAATCTGTTCTGGAGAGCAAACAGAACATTTTCACATGCTGGTGACATGGATGAGAACAGCAACAATGTGTGCAAAGACTATTGAGCACCCCCTCTGGTACGCTGCAGCAGTGGGCTGCTTTTCTGGCGAAACTCTGGGCGGTGGAGGGGGGGTGCTCTTCTCCTTAACCTAATCTGTGGAGATCTGGCAGTCTTCCCGGGGGGAGCCAGTTGATGAAAAAATGACTTTAAGCCAGAATTTTTTCAGCATTCACACCACAGAGGGGGGGTTTATAAAGGTGACAAGAATCATGTGCATTTTCCCTTTGTGTATCGCTGCATGGCAACAAAGTCATCCTATTTTCCCACCAGGATCACACAGTGTCACAAAACTTCTTATGGCATTACAGGGTGGTTTCAAAAGAAAAATCCGCATGCTGTCTGGAATGCTCGACTGTTGGGTACCAGAGTCAGAAAACATCCTGCCTGCCGTGAACATTAGGAAAACAGAGCAGCCCTGACTCAAGTGCCAAGCGGTTTTTTGGAAGGCTGGCTCCCCTGAGAATAAAGGATATTGGTATCCAGCCAAGAGGGCAGGCAGGAACAGGGCCTGGGCAAGACACTGGAATTTTGATGGAGCCTGAAATATCGCATGCTTGTTTGTATCGGCTTCTGACTTTCATATCAAAAGGTGAGCTACCCAAAATGTAAGGAAATGGGTCACAATTTGATAAAATCTGAATTATTTTCCTAGCTATATTTAGAGCCGTCTAAAGCAGGGATTTCCCTTTTTGGCTGCTCTAGAATCTAGGAGTAACTTAATATCTCTGTTAAAAACAGAAAAAATCCCTCAAAGGAAATTTCCTTTTTTTCCTATTGTACACTCAAAAATCCCTTCTTGTCATTGCACGGTATTTGGTTGTTTTTTACTTCCCTGTTTCCTTGTCTGAATGAATAGTCTTAGTCTAATGACTCAGTAAGCACTTCATCCACAGTATTCCCCAGCTTTTGTTTCCTATACCAGTGTTACGCTGCTTCTTAAAAATGAGGTTGAAAATCACCTCGGGTTCCTGTATGAACTGCCTAAGCAAGCATGTGTTACATGGCCCTTTAAAAATCTTTTCTTCCCTTGAATTGCTATGCTAATCAATACCTAAGTAAAGGGAATTTTTGAAAGCTCAAAGATCCATTTCTGCTTCTGTAAGTAAAACAATTTGCTTATCTGCTTGTTTTGTTTTGGTAGATGGATTGGTTTTAGATGAGGTTTTCTGCATAGAAATTCTTGAAAACGCCACATATAAGTGGGAAAATTGCAAAAGAGGAGGAGATTGTATCTATAGATAGATTTTATATTATTCATTTCCTCTTTATCTTAATTTTAGAGAGATTTGAGAGATAATAGATTAGATCCCTTCATGGCTTTATTTCCAGTGTTGCAAAGCAGCTCAGCAGCCAGCATGGCTAGTCTCTAAGCTTCCACCTCCTCTGAAAAAACGGGTCATGTGGAGGTGTCTTAGCGACGCTACTTACGCCGTTCTTGGCGTCACTGAAGGATACTCATGAGAATATGCCCTGACAATCTCTCTTTTATCTGTGCTGAAGTTTGGCATAAGTGCATAAGCACTTATGTCTCCTCTGTGGTGGTAGTTTCAGTTATCAGTATGTCCCCCCGCTTGCTGATTTGAGGCCCAAAAGAAAGGCCCAAAGATGTTCCTGTTCACCGTCTGAGGTTGAAGTACACCTCGCTGGGCTGAAAGATCTTGTCTGAGAGATTTGAGAATCCTGAATCACTGGATTCACACATGCCAACAATTTTTCCACTTACTTATTTTTTGCAAAATGCCCTGTTGACTGCAAAGCTGGGCCCAGAATTGACATTCCCAGCACAGCTATGGTGGGCGATTCAGAAAGGCATTTTGCATTTAGTTTTCTGCTGGGCATCTCACTTGTGTACACGTGCGCTCCTGAAATGATGGTTCACACTAACATTCTAACAGCAGGCTGGGATGTTGGGCCAGAGCTGGCATCCAGCGAGGCCGAGAGATGTTTTTGTGTTGATCTCAGTGGAGCAGGACAGGATCTTTATTTCCTCGACAAGGCTGGAAAATGTTCGTTCTGTCTCTTTCCCCTTCCCACACATATTTTCTTTTCTTTATAGAGTAAGTCATTTGTCTCTATCTCACCATTCACCTCTCTCTTTGATTGCAGTTAATGGAATTGTCACCTTTATGTACTCATGTTCCATTTCTCAACCTGTCTGGACTTTGGCCTCCAAAGGTTACCACTGCCAGTGAAGTAATATGATTGAGTGAGTCTTTTTAGACAGATTTATGCAAGATTTCTTCTCCAGCAAGTGTCACATCTAGTCTAGTTCTGCAAAAGAGAGTATTTCAAAGATGCCAGCTGTCATCGAAAGCCACTAAATTGTTCTGCAGCGCTGGTTGAGAGGACTGCAGGCCATCTCAGAGCAATGCTGATTTACGCTACCTGAAGCTGTATCCCTACAGCTTGAAATACGGGCTTTTGTTAATAACGAAAAAAAGAACGCTCCTGTCTCACAGAAAACACATTTAAAATGGAATTTTCATTAGTTACTCTGTAATGATAAGGCAAAAGGGTATATTTTAACTGAATCTGTCCAGAATCTTGGAAAAAGAGGGAGGTTATTTGAAGCGGTGATACCTGAAGCAAATCTACAACAGCCACGCTCTAAACAGGAAAAAAAATGGTCTCATGTTCCATTTAAGGTACGTACATCTACAAGATATTTTCAAGTTTATAGAGAAATTTTAGAATTATAGGGGATTCTTTGCACACACATCTACTCTTCCTGCATGTGATACGAAGCACAAATTAATCATCATTATTCTGCACTAATATAACACCTCTTAACCCTCAGCTTTCAGAATATTTCAAAGGAGTAATGAATTAAGTCTCTTGTGGTCTTGGGAATATGTGATATAACCTAAACTTTGATTATTACATTTTTTAAAAAAGCGTTTTCAGGACTTTGATATTGGAGGTTGGAGATCTTGTAACCGTTCTTGAAAAATATCTTCGTTTGTCTCTCCCTTGGAAAGAAACCATGTGAGTGCAAAAGAAGTGTAACGAAATGGAAAAATGTATTAAGGAAAAATTAATACATTTGTCTGTACTTACAGACAGATAACCCTTCTATTTATTGGAGCAAAAAGACCTGGATAAATCGGGGTACTGATGTGATATAGATGTAAAAAAGGCAAAACTGGTCCCTGTCTGTAACTAAAATGGCACATAGGGAATTATTATTGCCACTGTACAAGCCACTAGCAAGGCATCGTTTTGAACATTATGCATTAAGTTGGGCTGTGATCACTCATGTTCAGAAAAGATGAATTCTGACTGAAATAAGTGCATAGAAAGCTTATTAGATAATCCAAAACTTGGTGTTATGAAAGAAAACGTAAACGGTTAGTGTTTAACTTAGCAAAACAAAAGTTAAGAAGGGATTTAAATGGTGTCTACAAATACACTGTAGGAGGAGAACAAGTATTATTCACATTAAAAGAAAGTGTCAGCAATCTATGAATATACAGAGGACAGAAAGAATGAATTTGTTTCTAATGAACACAGGAGTAGGCTCTGGAACAAAACAGCAAAGAGAGAGTTGGGAGGGTGAAGAGCAAGAACTATAACCCAGATTCAGCATGTGTACAGAAAGGTTTATAGGATTTGATTGTCAGAGATACCTCAGGTCCATTTCTCTGGGCTTCATTTTACTGCTTTTCAGTTGAACAGAACATTTTGGTATATCCAGAGTCACAGTACTTTGTTTGGGGTCACTGAACTAACGTGAAACAGCTTGCTTGTGTCTCTGAACTCTATACTTTCTCTCCGTGGTGCGCTTCCTTGGTCAGAGTGGTAACCTTATGATGTGTTCCCATGGGCCAGGTGCCCACACGCCTGGACCGGTCTTACTCAGATCAGGATGTGCAAGTCTCAGAAGAGAGACATTTGCATCGCACTACAGGAGGTGCAGACCTCCTGGGGAGCCAAGCAGAGCACGAGAGCACACACTCCCACCGTGCAAAGAGCTGACTTGGAATTACAGTCAGGAAAGTGGTATTTTTTGAAAAAACCTATCTGTTCAAAGCAAAATGTTTGGACTAATGCAAAGAAAACTCCAAATACTTCAGTTTCGGTCTAATGTCCTTTCGTACCCCGCCTAGGCACAAGGTATTCCCAACGGAAAGTCAATTTTCACCCAGAAGATTTCAGTTTTGTAGAAGTGCTGTTTTCCATCAGAAAATCATTCCAACGGAAAATTACTAACTGGTTCTAATTCAAAGTGACTAGCGAAGCTCTCAAAATGATTCAGTGGCAAAGCTGGAATGGGAACCCACAGCTCCTGACCACGAACCCTGTGCTCTAACCACGAGACAACACTCATCTTTCCCTGAGCAAGGTTGTTCCTGCAGTATTTCTGCCTGGGCCAAAGTGGGAAAACTCTGGAAATGTTGCAAAAGAGTTTTTTGCTACAAGATTTCCTGCTGTAGAATATTGGGGGGATAATGGGAAAAATCCCCGGTGGCTCCCTGGGGCCTCTTGAGGAGCGTCCGGACATGGTGGGAGCGTGAGGGTTTCCATCCGCCCCTCCCTGCGCGGGTCGTGGAGGGACGTGGTGGGCTCTGGCCGTACCCGCCGCCGGAGCGTGCGGCCGCTGCTGGCACAGCGCTCTGTTTTCAAGGGATGCATTTGAGGGGAATGGGAATACTGCCCTGTCCTCCCTCCATGTTAAGCAAACCTTAAATCAACTCAGGGTTTATTCCTCACATCATGAGTTTTCCAACGTTTCAGGTAAAACTCTCAAACGGAGTAACCCCGTGCAGAAAATGTAACTCATGGCTTGCAGTCCCGTTTTCTTTATTTAAGAAGCGATTATATGTATCTATGGGTCAAGGTGGGGGGTGTTGCGGACAGTCCTTGGTCCAGATGTACCCCTCTGCTTGTTTCCCTGCGTTTATTCTTCCCCGGCTCTCGGCGTGGCTTCTCGCACCGCTTAAATGTTAAACGCTTCGGCAACCCCCGGTGTTTCTGGAGACTCGCGGGGCAGCGGGGCTGCGGCTGAGAACCACGATTTAGCAACGACCCCTTTAACAAAAAGAGCCCCCCCCCCCCCNACGGCGGCGCAAGCGCGGCCGGGCCGGCTGGAGGGGGGCGGGGGTAGCGCGGCGGGCTTCCCGGCAGCGGCCGGCGGTCAGGAAATCGCCCTGTCAGGAAAAGCGCGGTTTCTGTAGCCCGCTCCCTGCGCAGCTAATATAGTGTTTCAGTTTGCACAAGTAAGTGACTGACGCTCGCCAAGAGCCGGCGGCGACCAGCCGCGGCCGGGCGGGCTCCCCCTCGGCCAGGCGAGGGGGGGCACGGCCCCTGCGGGGAGCGCGCGCTCCCTCCCTCAGCGCCCCGCGCGCGCCGTCGCCGGCCGTTACGGCCGTTAACGGTGGCGGCCCGGCCTCGCCTTGCTCGGGCGGGCGGCCGGCCCAGCCCAGCCCGCTCT
This sequence comes from Steatornis caripensis, assembly GCA_013398225.1. Classification (NCBI taxonomy): domain Eukaryota; kingdom Metazoa; phylum Chordata; class Aves; order Caprimulgiformes; family Steatornithidae; genus Steatornis; species Steatornis caripensis. The sequence goes on from VZSC01008710.1 coordinate 152,751, forward strand.
CCGGAGCTGCGCGCTGAAAGCGGAACGCGGTGGCGTTCAGAACGCTCCTTCCCTCTTCGTGA